>CAJDYZ010007041.1:54223-70042 GCA_903986555.1 Heterotrigona itama
TTGTATATACATGCACTATACATATTCGAGCATGCAGTCCCAAATTTTAATTTACCTTTAATATTTTGCTTCATTTTTGTTTTTGACTCGTACCAATAAACTATCGTTTAATTACTTTGTTCGCATCTTTAAGTAATAAACAGAATGTCGTTCTTACAATATTAATGATATTGATACATTGCCATTAATAATATTGTCTTTATTAATATGAAAATTTATTTCATTTATTCTCTTTCGAGAGAATCCTAATTTCCTTCCAATAAGTTTCAAATAACAGTTGTTTCCTTTGAGTAATATACATTGACTATTACTTCTAGCACATGTATTTAAAAAGTTAAAAATATGGAGGATCGTTCGTATGTTTCCTGTATCAAGATTAATGGAGTTCCTATTTTACCGCCAATGGTATGCACATCAATTATATCATGTTATACATAATTATTATTTTAAATTAACTTTACAATAAATCTGTCTTTTTCAGATAACTAAAGATATTAAACAAGAAATATCTATTTACAGAGAAAGTGCAATAAACGTAGAAAAGAAATTGTACATTTCACGTATTGGTAAACAATGTAATAGCAATATAGGAGAAATTGCAGGAGAATTAAAGGATGCAAAATATAAAAAAAATGTTCATGGTTCAAGAGAGAATTCAAGAGAGACTACTTTTGAATACGAAGATAATAATTATAATGAAACTAATGTTACAGATACAAGTGACATTCCAATTGAAACTTTCAAAAAGTTTTCTAATGAAAATTTAGAGAAATCTTTGCAGTCTGGCAAAGATTCAGACTTGAGATGTAAGCCTAAAAATCAGTTAAATTTAACTCCTGATACTGTTTCAAGATCAAAATCAAGCCCCAATATGGATCACTTGAACGAAGCAGCTTCAATAATATCTAGTACAGAAACAATATCAGATGTTTGGAAACCAGAAGTGCCTAAGACATTAAATGTTATTCCACTGACACTGAATAATGTTACCTACAATGGAAATGAATATTTTCCAGAGAGTAATTTAGATGATACAAGAGACACTCCTAAACTAGTACGTCAAGGTTCCTACGTGTTAGATACTCCAAGTCCAATATTATTGGCACACATGCAAATGGAGTTGGCTAATTCAACTTATGTTCCATGTTCAGAATATGTTCCAACATTGTGCGGAAATGCGAATCGACGCAAAGAATGGAATGTCGTACAAGCTAAAATTGAATGGGAGTATGAAACCAAAAGCAAAGAATCTGTTTCTACGAGAAACGCTGATTCCAATGTTGATCGCAAAATGTGCAAATCCATTTCCATACAAGCAAAATCTCCTGAATCTTCCATTGTAATAACTCCGTCGACAAAATCTGTCGATTGTATTCAAACAATGTTAGCCAAAGAGCATATTGATAATGGCGATATACAAGTTGATCAAGATAAAAAACATGTTGCGGATAATAATAATGAGAACGAACAAAGACTACAACCATGGAACAAATGTGACAACAGTTCCTGCACTTTTAATCCAGTATGTAAACTTGGCCGTTCTTTAGAAAATCTAAACGAGCAAAACAACATCTCTACGACTGATAAATTAATGGAAAAACTTTCGAGAAACACGGATATACAAAACTCTATTTCCAAACTGAAGTCTACTGCCGCGTCTGATAAACTTTTAACAGTTTACAAGAAGGTACAGGAAATGCACAAGAAGCAAATGGCTGAATTAATGTTTCGCCAGCACAGAGAGCAAACGTTACTTCAAAAAGAATTTGAAAAGCAACAGTTTCTTTTGCTAACTGAGATCAAAAAGTCCTTTCCAGAAATTTCAGTTTCTTTGCTTTCTGAGAATACCCTGTCTCCTGTTTCAATTGCTACTGATAACGACAAGTTTTTTGAGAATGACAATGTGCAAAACGTTGCAAGATTGAGAAATAATTTAGAGCAAGAGAATGGAATTGAACATTCGCAAGATAATAATATAGAAATAGCAACATGTCCGTTGAATTATATTTATCCTGAAATGAATTATGATAATATTCCTTGTTCTACTAGACATTCACGTACGGCTCGGTCAATGGAGACCAAACTATCGTCTGATGTTGATAATTCTGTAACGAACATGAGAGGAAGAGACACTGAGATGCAATTAAACGACGTAGAAAATTATAAAGAAAGATCATTAAAAGAAAGTGAAACGAATAAACGTTCAAACGTTAGTCGAGAATTATTTCCTTTGGATAGCAAAACTATGCATGTACCGATCCCTGATAGGACAATATATGAGACTAAACACGTAGGCATTGATACATGTTCTGTATTTGGATTTTTATTTGAAGAGCAATGAAGATTCTGAAATTATTTTTGTATTACAGATTAAAGCAGTAAATGTAATAAACGCATACGCAAGAGGCTATCTAGTTCGTAGAATGATGCGAACTGAACGTGTGATTGCTTTAAAAAACACGTATAAAGAAGCTTTGCATTGCATGCTTAAACTTCACGTTGATGCACCTCTTAATCGTTCAGAATTTAATTTCTTACATCGGCTTCAGTTACAGGTAACGTTACCTGTTTGTACATATTTAAGCATTTAACAAGAAGATATCATTTAATATAATCTCTTTTATAACGTTAAAGAATTTATCATCTCCCACCGTCGCAGAATTTAAAGAAAAAAATTTTTCCTTTTCTTTCACTTGTATTATTCGATGGTGATTAGATCTAAAAATTAGATGACGAGCAAACATGACGTTTGTTTTTATCTGCGTTATTTTAGTATAAAGTTATAAAATTATATTTTGAAAATAAAAAATATTCATCAGAATTTTGTAATTTTCAAAAGTGCGACGCAGCCTCTATGAATATAGTGGAGTTGTTCGCCCAAAATCCCCAGAAAAGAATGCAAGTAGTAGCGCAAGATCGTGAAATTAAACAATCTCGCATAGAACGTCCAACATCAGCAAGATCTTATTCGTTTGCAACTCAGCGGACTTTAGCCAGGAAAAAACTAAAGGAGTATGACTCTGCATAGTAAAATTTACTTTGTTTTTTTTCTCTTTTTTTTTCTTTTTTTTTTTACAGAAATTTTTCTACGAATTCTTTGAATGTAGAATGTTATGTTATTGAAAAATAAATTGTCTCATTATTTGCTATTACACACTTGTGTTAAATGAATTTGCTTTATCAACATATAGATATTCTTCAAATTCAAGCTTTTTTTTTTATAACAAATAGAGGTTCTGAAATAATCAATATTTTTATATTAATATACCCTACGCTGTTGTTCAAACTGCCAGACAACAATAATACAAAAGTTTTCAATTGTTTATCGTTTTTCTGCTGATAGGATGGAAGAATACCAACCAACTTCGTTCGTTCGTTCATGTTCGTCTAGATCTAGATGTCAAACATGGACCTCGGATATTAAGGAGAGGCTCATTTCCTCAAACATATTATGTAAGTCGTTACTGTTTCTAATGGTTTATATTCGCTTAGATTTGTATTTTCGTTGCAATCTCGAGTTCGATATTTATCGTTACGATTGACACGATTGCTTCATCGATAATTTGTGATTTGCAGATCAGACCATCAAAAGAAGTACCAGCGCAGGGACTGTGCGAAAACCATGGCGGTAAAATAATACGATAGTGCCTTCTATTATTGATTTAATGATGTGTACATTGCGTTAAAAATATGTAAACGAAATCCACGTTGTGCCTGAATTTTTTAATAAATTTATTTTATACGAGACTGACTTTCGTGTTCGCATGGATCGTTTAAGCGGTAAACATTACGAGTTCAATGAAACGTGAGATTTAAATGTAAAATTAAATTACGAACGGGCAGGAAGGAGAACGAATTTTGTTCGGTAAATCGATAATCGAGAAGTACGAGTGATAATATTTTATAGGAAATTTGAGTCGTTCAACTGCTGGTGCGCGCACGTATACGCAGGCGCGTGCGCGCACGTACAGTCTCGCTCTATGACGGGCGAATACATTACACCAGTGTGCAACAATCGGGAGAATATTTTGGCTTATTTCGTGACAAGTTTCACGTGGAAAATTAAATCGTAGCAGCTTGTTTTCAGAATAATTATGCTTGCAACAATTGTGATTGAGTACTAACGAGAGAACCATGTGTGACAATGTGAATAACAATCCATTCGCTGGGTTGTTTTCAACTATCAACGATGCCGTGTCATTCTCCTCTCAGAGTCAGGCAATTATCAACGAAAGTAACAGAGTTAGTTATGTTACGCAACTCGACGACCAAAACATTGACAATGCTGTGGGGGCGAAACATTTTCAAAGTTCCAAAGAGTCGAGAATCGACGATCAGGTTAATCGTCTTATCGGCGATGTGCTTGGAATAACATTGCACAGGTCAGAAGCAAATGTGCACCAGAAACAGAGATTGGTTTTCGTCAATGTCGACACAACCGAGCAAGCAATTTTTGAACGGTTAATGTCATCTGACCTCGAGTCCAAATTAATACCAACAGAAGATTCTCAGCAGATTTTCACCGATCCCCATACAACGGAGAAGCAAGTAATACCTTATCTGTTTGAGAGTTATTGTCGATTGCAACAGTATCAAAACGAGTCCCAATTGTCTGATGTCCTTTGTAAAATAAGTCAGGTTATATTGCAAAATGCAAGCGTTGCACTACAGGAGCCAGAATTGTTTGAAGAGCAAGAGGTACATCAATGTTCAGCTACTCGTGCTTTACAAAATTCAAGATATCGAAACACTGAGCCGACTGATGTTGTTTAATAACTTTTTTGTTTTTTTGCAGATTCACAAGCAGTTTGTTACATTATGTATAGATGAAACTGGGCCCAAGCAAGAATTTATACTATTTGTGAACGGTATTGTGTCGGAATTACAAAATGAAAATGAAAAGAAAGCTATAGACGCGATAGCTGCATCTTTCAATCCTATTCTTGATATTATTTACAAAGAAGCAGCACAAAGTAATCTCGTTCTTTTCCGTCAATATTGGTTTACTATATTAAATCTTTTTTCCTCGATAGAGCCCTTAGCCAAATTAGTTATTGATCATAGCACTCCTAGAAACAATGAAGGCCGAGCATACGCAGATACATTATTAGGCGCGCTTTTCAGTTTAAGCTGTTTGCCAAAAACAATAGAAGAGCCGTTCTATTTTTTTGAGAAACCACTGCAACAGGCAAGTACTGTGGAAAAGTAAAAAAAAGAGATGAATTACATGTAGTACAATGTTTATATATATTTCGTATCATAGACTTCGGCTACTGTTGAAGGAAATATTTGGACAGCCTTAGATGCATTAAACGAGTCATTGCAAAAGGTCTTTCACTTATTGTTAAAATGTTCAAAGGAGGTTCGTCGTTTAACTTTACAATGGATAGGCAATTGTCTTCATTCTAATGCAGATAGAGGAAAAATTTGGAATGCTCAGAACGATGTTAGTTTCAGCTCAATATTGTGTGTCTCTGATGGTTTTATGTTGAATTTAGGAAATATGCTATTGCGTCTTTGTCAACCATTTTGCATTAAACAAAACGATTCCAAAGTGCCTAAAATTGATCCAACGTACTGTGCTGTAGATGTGAGTTTACAAAAAGAAGGATGTTATTAACTTGTAATAATTAAGATCGTTAGCTTAGATTTAACAATATTTTTAACAATATTAGAATTTTAACAATATTTTAATAAAAATATTAATCGTTTAGATTAATGATCAAGATGAATGTGCAAATCCAAATATACATTTAAAAGGGATGTCCTCGGAAACTTGTTTGATACCAATGTCAGAAGGTGGTGCAAGACCTGTTGCAAAAACATTTGGATTTACTACCGAATGCTTCTTTTTAACTCATAGAGCGTTAGACCTTGGATATAGAGTAGTATTAGACAAACTTTTAAGGTTCGGCTTTCAAATTTTTCTGCCTTTTCAATTAATATTTCTAATAAAAGAGTTAATAATCAAAATAATTATATTTTAAACTTCAGAACAAACCAGGATTTAGTAAGAATACAAAGAGTGTATCAAGATGCACAGAATGATGGTAGATCTGAAGTATTTGAAATAATAACGCAACGCATGGAAGAAGAAATGACCAAGTATATATTTGTAACTCATAAGAATAAAAGAAAAATGTTTTCTTTTCCGTCACGTAAAATATTTGTTTCATATACGTGCAATTATCATTATAATTACAATTTATATCTTGAATTTCAGATATTTGTCTCTAAGAGCAAGCCTTCTAGTACCAGAAATGTTGAAACTCTTAGCAAAATTTCACGCAACAACAGCGTTTTGGTTGGTACAAGTATACTTGAATGATATAAAGATTGGAGAAAATGCAGAAAACGATTACATTCCAAAGGAATGTAAAGAGGTGACGTTCCCTTTGCCAGAAACTGTTCCAGATACTCTGAGGTACTTTTTAAATATTTTGTTTTTTTCGACTATATTAACAACTGTATTAATAATTGATGTTTAACAATAACTTTATTTACTACATAGATGCATTCCTGAATTCGTAGTAGAAAATACTATTAGATTTTTGTATTTATTACGCCGTTTAAATCCAAATGTTTTTGAAGAACAAGGGCCATCCTTCCTGACACCAATGTTAACGGAGGTAAGCTAATAAAAATACATTAAAAAAGTAAAGATATGTGCAATTCAGTACAATAATTGTCTATACGACGCCAGATCATAGTATTAATGGAGTCTCAACAACGTTTATATAATCCTCATTTACGTGCTCGTTTGGCGGAAGGCTTAGAGGCTCTTTTACCTACAAGCGATGAAACTATGAACCCTGTAACACCAAGCTTAGGAACATTCCATAGAGAACAATTATTTATTACACATCCATATAGACAATATGTATGTAATACGGTTCCTGAACTAGAATATTTCTTTTTTCTCGTGGAATATCTCTTTATTTTATCATGCGTTGTACATTTAGATTGTTCCGAATTTACTTAAAGTATTTGTGAGCATTGAAATGACTGGGCAAAGTGTGCAATTTGAACAAAAGTTTAATTATCGGAGACCAATGTATGTCGTTATGGAGTATTTGTGGAAATTACCAGAACATCGTAATAATTTCATGTAAGCAAAGAACAAAGATAATATATTTTCACAGTTTTAACGCTTATACTATTTACATATATTATTTACGTTTTATAAGGATAGTACAATTTATATTAAACGAACAATTGTTACATAACAATAATTGTTATATAACACATTGTTATATAATAATAATTTAGTCGGAATAATTCTATAATTTAATATTTATTTATATAGTTCTTTGGCAGAAGAAGCAGAAGCCAATATGGAAGCAGCTCAACCTCCATTATTTTTGCGTTTTATAAATCTTTTAATGAACGATGCAGTTTTCCTATTAGACGAGGCACTTTCAAGCATGGCTCAGTTAAAACAACTGATTCAAGCAAGGTATTCAATTTGAGTGTTAATTCGTTAAAACAATTATGCAATTCTAGTTTACAAGCTTTTATAGATTTTATATTTAATAAATGAGCTTGATGAAATATAATTTCAATCAAAAGGGAGAGTGGTGAATGGAACAAGTTACCACAACATGAACATGATCAACAGGCTCATTATCTCTTACATCTTGGAATGATTGCTCGATTTGACAACATATTGGGCAGGAAAACTATATACACATTAAAAATGTTAACTACAGAAATAAAATCCATCTTTTGTCATCCAACAATGGTGGATCGTATTGCTTCGATGCTTAATTATTTGTTGCTCCAATTGGTTGGGCCAAATAAAAAAAATTTGAAGGTGACAATTAAAATTTAATTATTAAATATTTTTATCTCTAAACCCTACGATAAATTAAATTGATCGTTTAAATTTTAGGTTAGTGGTCAGAAAGAATATGCGTTCAATCCAGCAAATTTAGTACTAAATATATGCGAAATTTATATAAATCTTAGTCAAAATGAATCTTTTACGCTTGCTGTTTCACAAGACGGCCGTTCATACAGTCCAGAACTTTTCAAGTTGGCTGATAATGTTCTTGGTATGTATTTACATATTATTATCGTTAGAATATAAGAGTTGGAATACACCTCATATATCATATTTATAAAATGAAATTTCAGTTCGTATTGGTGGCGTGGGTATATTAGGCGATTTAGATCAATTTGCAAAAAATGTCGAGGCAGCTGCAAGTCATAAAAAGGAGGAAGACGAAATTTTAATCGATGCTCCCGATGAATTTCTTGATCCAATTATGTCTACTTTAATGATAGATCCTGTTGTTCTCCCATCGTCAAGGATAACTATAGATCGCCAAACCATCGCAAGGTTAATATTTCTTTGCTATTTTTTACGATTTTTAAAATACAGTGTATTTGATTCTGTATTTCTATTATTAATTCTGTTTAGGCACTTGTTAAGCGATCAGACCGATCCATTTAATCGATCTCCTCTTACCATGGACATGGTAAAATCAGATGTTGAACTTCAGCGTAGGATACAAGAATGGATACAACAAAAAAAGGAGGAGAAAACGAGGAGTTGCAATTTGATTACCAAAGAATGAAACATAATCAGTAAATTACAAAGTATAATTTTCACGTCTGATACTTTTCAAATGCTTTAATGAAAATTTAATTTTCATAATTTCAGGTAATGAGTGTGAGAAAATATGATCAATGGCAATCTCGATGTTTTACGTTATTTGATTTAAATTTCGTTGTTTCATAATTTACAGAGAGAAGTATATATTTTTCTATATGATCCTCGTAGATATGTACAGATACGAATTATGTGCTGTAATTATCATCATCCTGTAAGATTTTTAATATTGCATTTTATGCAAAAAATTGTCTCATAACAGCGTACGTAACAATATAAGCATAGAGTTAAACGTTGTTGTTATTATATAATATTACACGTTATCAAATTTCGTTCGTTCAGTTCGAACGCAGCAAATATTATTGACAAATTTGGAATAAAGATAACTTGTCTGTCATTCGAACAAACTTATATATATTGTGTAATAGTATCATATTTTATTGATATACATCGCGATTGATATAGGTTTGATTGACGTCAATTTTTTTAACAGAGTACTAATAAAAAATTAGTACTAGTAAAAGTACTTTGATTCTCTATTGCTTGGTTGTTAAAATTTTTCAAGTGTCACAATATTTATAAGCATTATATTGTTTACAGAATAGTGACAAGTTCATTAAAATCAGTAACATACCACAATGATTGTTGTTTGACATTCTCTCTGATTACATTTCCACCGTATCCTGCATGTTATGAAAATGATATTAAATAATATTAAAACAAACTAAGAGTTGAGATAATTAAAAGACACACCTATGAACAAATCTGCTACTGAAGTAGTTTCTAAATCCGTCACTCCATCACCAATATGAACAACAGTCTTTATTCCTTTTTCATTTTTGAGATGTTCAATTACTTTTGCTTTACCACCATTTGCCGCGGTAGGTTGATCTTCGTCAAAACCTGCATATTCCCCTGCAAATGACTTCATAAAATATCTAGATATGTTATATCAAATTGTTCTTATACCGCGGTATAAATAAACAACAACCTGTGTAATAGAATTTAAGTCTGTTCGCGAAAACATTTTCTAATGGAATGTCAAGAAATGCGGCAACCGGTGCAATTAAAGAACGAAATCCGCCCGATATTAAAAACACCTGCTTTCCACGAGTTTGTAGAGCTGTCGTCAAAGTTCTGAAATTTCCGCAAACAATGTTCAATTGTGATGATTCTTGCCAACTTAAAAATATTATTTCCTACTTGATTCCAGGCGAGAGTTTCAACGGGCGGGAAGCCAGGAATTGTTTTATCTGTGTAAAGCTTGGTTTTATAATGTTCAACCTTTCCATCAAGGACTGTCGAAACGTCAGATCTCCCTGCATTGCCCGATTTGTTCTGAAAGTCATTTTCAACGATGTACATACGTACGCATACACGTACATTGTTTACGTCAGAGCGATCACCCGCAGATAATGAAAGGAGATGTTTCTCAAAGTTGAAAGTATAAAAGTTTAAGAAAGGGATAGCAACTCACAGGGCAAGTACGTCGTTTTCTTTTTTACAAAATTTCGCAAGTTCGTCGATTCCTTCTTCCTGTATCACGGTCGAATCTACGTCGAAAGTGACGGCATCCACATTCTTCCATATCAATTGTAATTTATCTAGATTGGCCATTTATTCCGTACAACTCGGTAAATAATTCACCAGAATTACAAAGTTTCACCGTCACTACGTATCAAACTGTATTAATAATCAGAACTTGTCTTTTTCTAAAAGTTGTAAAACATTAAACAGAATATCTACACATGTGTAACTTATACGTACACGTGTGTGTGTGTGTGTGTAATTATTTACTTATTGTATATACGTACATGTTTCATTACTGACAGCAAATATATACGAAGTTTATTGCGATTTTTATTTACAAAATTCTTTATTTGCAGAATGATACATTATTAGAATCATATATATGTATTTTTAGAAAATTACGAATGGCTTTTAAAGTTAAACGTCATTTAGCTTATTGCATTGTAACATTACCACAGAGTGATTATCACGTTATGAAAAATTCTTGTGAAAGGAGGAATAATGTCGCGTTATATAAATCATTATATAATGAAATAGATAATGCCTGTTTAAGAATTGAACGTCTTTGATTCAATTACAAGATAACAATAAGAAACCAGAACGAGAAAAATATTCAGAGAAGAGCTGGATTTTAAAGAAACAATTCTTTTGCGTTTAAACAGATACAATATACAGATTTATATAATCGTTCCAAATACTAGGAAAATTAATCAAAACGAACGAAACAAAGTGCCCATGGAATATTATATGGAGTGTTCCTTCGCTTATATTTACGTTTTTGAATTCGGGTTTCGACCGGGTGACGAGAAATTCAACATTATTTGAGTGTACATTTTGATCTAATGAATAGAATTTGTAAATTTGTATCATAGACGAGGTACATGAATAGATCTAACACGCAATGTATTTTTTGTTCCAAGTTCGTGAGAGCCTAAGACTGATTACCATTTTCGTGTCGCATTCTGTCGTACCGATTTAGCTAGGTTTTGCACCATAACGCTACTAGTGATGGGAATTAGAATCAAAAAATACTGACAATGTAGGCACATCTGCTTCGAAAATTATTTATTGAATTCACACATGAGATATACGCATGTCATAGATTGTACTTCGCACATATGGCGGAAGGTACAGACAAAATATACTTCGTCTGTGGTGGAAGACGTTGCCACCTACAGGTGGCTAAAACTGTTTTACTTCGCCCCGGTAGATGGCAGAATATCCTTCATCCTATGCAGGTTTACTCCTTTAAATAAATATTTTACGAGGTTTAACAAAAAACTATAACAATAACTATTTATGAATATTAATGTATAACAAGATTTTCTAACGATCGTTTGCTGTGATCAATTATTAACAACTGAAAATACTTTCTGCTATCTCATTTTCTTCTTTTTTCATTTTAAATCAGCATCGCCGCTGTTAAACTCGCTTTTAAAAATACGCGCGCCAGTCCGTGTAATGGGCGCGTACTTTTCAAATGATCGGAAGAGCAAAGAAGATATACCGATCGTCATTAGATCAATCATATCAATATATATTCTACGTATAAATCGTTATAATTAAAATAAATAGATTCGTACAATTATGTTTCTGTCCAAACAGAAAAATTATAGTTATATCATAATAACAGTTATATCGACAGGTTTTAAAATAATAAAATTATATAATTATTTACAAAACTTCTATAATGACAGTTCTGATAAATAATACATATTTCTTACAGGTCGTTTCAAATATCCCGCTGGAAATGTGTCCAATACGCAGGACACGAAAGAGCAGCGTACGTCAGATCTACCCCGCGTTAGTCGATGCGTGTGCACATGAACGTGAGTAAAACGTACGATCTTAGCAAAGTACGAGAGCGCTATCTCCGCAACAGCGATTAACTTGTCGATTCACTGTAGCGATCAAAGTTGAGAAACCGTGCGAAAAAATGCGAAACGATTGTGAAACGCGATTCGATCTTGCTCCAGTGTGATCGTTTTGTTTTTAAATATTTTTCGTTCCAACGATCATCGATAGCGTTTCGTCGACGAGCTCGTACCTGGGTTGGGGGGAAAAGGGGGAAGAATCGTGAGGTGGTTGAGCTTGATAACCTCGATTTCAGATTTTCGTACGCGACCAAGAAAATTCAAATTCGACTGGATTCACTGTTGACAATAAACGAGGCAAAATGTCTGAAAATTATGAGGAGATCGTCGAGGAGGAAAATTCACTTACAATGTTAGACGTGCTCCGGGAAGAGAATCAATTGGAGGAGGACGCGTACGCGGTTTTGGGTGCATCCGATGATAAAAATTGCACCTACAGCAAGGTTTGTTGTACCATTGTACAGACAAGTAACAGACAGGTTATGTCTGCCCAAAGGATGTATCTATTTGACATTTTCATTTTCAGGGTTACACACGACAGGCTCTCTACGCGTGCAAAACCTGTTGCGAGAAGTCAGTACGTGCCGGGGTTTGCCTTGCCTGCAGTTTTCATTGTCACGAGGGTCACGAGCTCATCGAACTGTACACTAAGAGACATTTTAGATGCGACTGTGGCAATTCAAAGTTTGGAGGAAAGAAGTGTAATCTGGATCCTGTATGTTTCTAGGTACTCTCTCTCTCTCTTTTTTTGCCTGTATTGTTACACTTTGCATTGCTTCTTACAGTCAAAGGATTCGACAAATATAGAGAACCAATATAATCATAATTTCGATGGCCTTTATTGCATTTGTCAAAGACCTTATCCGGATCCAGACGATACGGTTAATGATGAAATGTTACAGTGTATAATCTGCGAGGACTGGTATCACTCGAAGGTAAGATATTCACATGTTAATTGACATGTCTGTGGACTAATTGCGATGAATATTGCTAGCATTTAGAATGTGAAAAGGAAATACCAACAGATAGTGGATACGACGAAATGATTTGCGCTGGTTGTATGAAAAAGAATGACTTCCTTTGGAATTATGCCAAGAAATATACAGGTAACTCGGAATTTTTTTATAATTATGTTTATATATACATATATATATGTTATTTATTATATATATTGTTTCATACATGTACATGTGCAATTATATTATACAATTATATGTAATTATGAGTAACTTTGGTTCAGATATATATTAAATTCATTAATTATACACATATAACATATGTATAATATATGAGCAATTTTGATATAGTTTAATATAGTTTTGCATTTGCACAATTGTAGCTTTTACCGCGACCGAGATCTCCGCCGGTGATAAAGAAGATGAATCGATCGATGTGAAAAATATACCAAAAAGTTGCACAATGCCAAGAAATAATCCCGCAAAACGAATAGTGTCAGAAGGAAGTTGTTTTTTGATGGAAGGATGGAGATCCGCTCTGTGTACTTGTGAAACGTGCAAAGAGGTAAACTCCCTTTTTTTTTGAAACGAATCCTTGGCTCTTGGTATTTACGAATTTACGAAAATTTTTGTCCTCGTAGCTGTACCGAGAGAAACACGTGGCGTTTCTTCTCGATCCAACGGATAGTGTACACGCATACGAGGAAGCCGGCAAAATAAATAGTCGAGAGTCACAGTACGAAAAGGGTATGAAAGCCCTTGCCTCTTTAGGCCGTGTCGAACAATTGACAGCTATCGAAGGTAACTGTGATCTAAAAATTTTCTCGAGTGATTTAATAGTCTCGTTTATTTCACATCTACATTCACTTGTATACATATGTACTGTTAACAGAATACAATAATATGAAGGAACGGTTGAAACAATATTTGCAAAAGTTCGCTGAAAACAAGAAAGTCGTGCGAGAAGAAGATATAAAGGAGTTCTTCTCGGAAATGGAATCAAAGAAGCGGCCAAAAGTAGTAATACCTACGTATTGTCGTTGAAATGCATTATTTGAGTATTATAAGAACTTGTGGTTTCTAAGAAGACAGAAACAAAAGGATCGATGTATTTCTATATTATTGCAAGCCATGTTTTACTTTTATATATTTCGTTCACTTGTAAAACTTAATCGCGTGATATTAATCTCTCGGATCTGATAGAATTCCAATAAATTGATAGCTTCCAATAAATACTGTTTTTTCGATATTAAGTAAGAAAAACAAGAGGAAGGAAGAGGAACGAAAGGGAAGAATAAAGAGTATCTTGTTATTTTTGGAAAACCTTTGACGAGAATATTTTGATGCTCGTCGCGTTCATGTTGCCAGGGAAAAGCAAACAATTTGTCAAGCTGCAGTATGGTACTGTCGAATGGAAATATTATGTCTTGTTAAAAGGAACTTTTGACGCGGTGAAATGGGCATGGATGCTGTGCGAAATAAAAAGAAGGAAAGGAAAAGGCAGGATCAACTGGCAGGCGATTTCGTGTCTTACAAATCGAAAGAAAAAAATTATATTATCGAGGACGAAGAAACATCGGCCAAGTTACATAGCAGGAACTGTCGAGTCGAGGTGTAATTGCAACGGTATCACCAAAATTGGTTCCGTAGAATTTGGTTTGTCCGTGTAAATAGACCATGTTTTTTCAATGCAGTCAAAAATACCTAAATTTTTACAATCGTTTGATCACTCGATGGATGATAACGATTTAATCGAGTTAGACAGAAAGAAGAACAAGAAAGAGGTAAATCGTGTAAAACCTACCGGTTGCTATAGTTTTCACATAATCGTCTTTATTTTTCTCTTGATAAACTCTGTAGTCGTCGCCTGTTTGGTCGCTTAGAATGTTTACAACGTCTTGGCGAGATTTGGGAGGAGGGTGGCTACAAATGGTAGCCATTCTTTTGTCGCTGCTATTTATAATGAGACCCTCGACTTCCGGTATTTTCAATCGAAGGTACCTGAAAGAGGCGAGGAGAAAGAAATAAGGGAACATTCGGAAATCGGCAACAGGAGACGGTAAATCGGTGAGAAAAACGTTTAGAAGAAATAAAGTTACTTGTTGCAGTGAAACGTATTCTCTCCAGGGCTAACGGTCAATATGCTTAATTGCGATTGCGTGCCGTTGATCTCGCAAGGACCGACCTCGGCATTATGAAACATTCTATCCCCCTCTTGCGTTAGAAAAGTCATATTTACCGAAAACCCTTCTGCCGCGCCGAAACCTTCGTTTCTTAAAATTTGTTGAGCTTGCACGTAGTTCTCCGCAGTTAACAATGCTCGGGTCAGAAAGTATCTGGCTGTGTTCCGTTCCATTTACGAACGATAGAACGAGAGAGGGGCGGAGAGGAGAGACAGAGAAAGAGACAGAGAGGATCGAAAGCAAATACAAGAAAAATTATCAAAACGTGAACGTAATATGACTGTATCTCTTGGGTTGGTCAAAAAGCAATTGCGTTTTTTTTTTCCAATAAATGTATGTATCTTAAAGCGTAACTACCTCCGTTTCAAATTGCAAATTGATATTGTGTAATCCGATATCTAATAGTTTAAGCTTGTTTTAGAAAAAAAATGCACGATCGTTTGCCCGTCGATTCGAGAATGGAAGATTAAAGACGAATCTTTTTGTGGTCATATTTTGCTGTGCTATTTCTGAAAACGAAAAAAAAAAAATGCTGTGTGCTCGTCAAAAATTATCCGACGGTGAAGAAGCACCTTTAAACTACAGTAGCGTCGGAATTGGTTTGCTAAATTTTACTGTTGATGAGGAGAACTTTTTCTTGCACAGACACACACACACACACA
>CAJDYZ010007046.1:2639-14484 GCA_903986555.1 Heterotrigona itama
AGAAGAAAGGGGTGGGCGGCTGGCATGGACCATCTACGACCGCGCCGCAGTCAAGTAATGAAATTTGACTGGAAATTAACCACCGTGGTGTACGCGCACACGTCGCTGCCGGTTACGGAAGTGGCGCGTACACGTATCCGGTCGCGTGTGTTTGTGCGTCGCGCCTCACCCCTCCCCCTCCCCCTCGCTCTCGCCCTTCCCGATTCGAACCGCGGCGCGCATGCGCCCTCCGTCAAACAACGCCGAACCGCGGCACGGTCCGCACGTACAAGATATTACGAGAGTCACGGCCCATCATCGGGGGAAAATAATGGCCAACCGTTTCGTGATAACGATGAGTTAGCGTTACACCTCGCTTGTGTATACGTATATCACGCAGCCACCCCCTCCCTCTCCCCCTCATTCCCACTCTTTCCACAGCCACGGTCCTGCCGGTCATTGTCTCGTTCCTCTACCCATGATTCTCTCTCTCTCTCTCTCTCTCTCTCTCTCTCTCACCAGCGCGTTACGCTACTCTTTCGGGCTCATTGCGTTTCTACACACTCCGGCTGTTTTGTTTCCAACATCCGGGCGTAAATGATCGGCACGCATCACCCTCGCCGAATGGTTCTTACGGCGCGTCACGCTGCGTTGCAATTAATTCGCGTACACGCGACGGGATATTTGGAAGATTTTCCTTTACTTTTTCTCGCTGGTCGGGAAGAATGAAATAAATGTTGCGGTTAACACGGCATGTATCTCTCGCAGAAGCTCCAGTTCAAATTGCCAGTTCGCCTCTATAAATTGGAATTGCCTCTATAAACCGAAAACTCTGCGATTATCAACTCTTCGAGATAAACGTTGGGACAACGTGAACATGCGGTGTATCGTTAAATATACGCGACCAGCGAAACGAATTAGCATATAAGAAGAGACTAACGAGACTCTCTGGCAAACTTTCCTAAACTTCGCGCGATTGTTATCAATTTCGAGAGGATACAATCAATTACGATGAATAAGCACGATTCGTAATCGCACGTACTGACTGCTAACGTGCGTTTCCATCGCAAGCAAAACGATCAGTCACCCGTATGTTTCTCGTACGTTGCCATCAAGGCGAACGCGCGTTGAAAAAAGAAACGCCAAAGACGCTGCAGAGAGAAATTTCCTCCGGCGAACGAAGCGAAAAGAAGCAAAACGTGAAGTCGACTGTATTTTAATAATTCCAACGGGGGAAAAACCGACTAATCGAATGGTGTTGGTATAGGAGTTAACCGAAGCGAACAACCAGGAAAAATGACGTGCACACGTTAAAGCTACGTAATTATCGTTATTTACCGCGGATTGCGTGGTCCGGCACGCCACCACTAATCCGGCAGCAACAGTTGTTGAAACGACAGTAATAGTGGCGCGCGATCGATAGGCGGTTTATCGTGCAGTTTGAACGGCGCCATGCATTATTGAAATACGAGCCGGCCAAAAGATTTCACGCGTAGGCTGCGAATGCATCGGACAAAACCTCAGCAATGTCGTTCCTTCGCGCACAATGTTCGCCGATTTGTCAAAACGAGAACGATCTGAATTGATCCGATCGAAAGAATGGATATATATATTATAATCGTCCTGATCGTTTAGTTTACAGACAGAATTACAGCCCTCCTTAATTCAACTCTCTGCAATTAAAATTCCATTGCACACTCACTGTACACTTCACTCACACAGGAGAAAAGGCAATTAATCCATTGCAACTGCTTATTCAGTTTAAAATGTAGGAAGTAACATAACTGTCGCAAGTAAATCACTTGGTATTTTTCTACTGATAAAATACATTGAAGTGGACATATGAATATGTAAGTAATTTTCAAGTTACACCGTGTTACAAACATGTTTCTATTTATTAGCGTTTAAAAATCGCGAGATAACAAATCCAGTAGAAAGATCACCAGATCGAAAGATAACGGCATTGAGATAGTAGAATTGAATGCCAAATGATTATCTATCAAACGTAAGAAACACGACCATCGAAACGGTAGTCGTACAATCTCTGTGCTGAAACCTCGATATACGTCTGACTAACTGAACGATAAGACCAGTTATCAGTGGATACTCAGTATCGGGGCTGATCGATCGGTCGCGACGGCTGGCGGACAACGAGAGTTCCGCCACGGTTGACGGATTTTTGCCTGGAGCCATCTTATTACCGCGAATCGAATCGTGATATCGCGGCAATCTCGATCCAGCCGATCGATCGGATTAGCCGCGAGACGTCCGGTAACCAACTGATTCTGAGTGAGTTGTAAACTCTCTGACCTACCAAGTTGTTAAACCCCCTACGTGAATGATTTTATTCGTGAATGTTATTGTGTTTCTCGTAATTCCTATAAACGTCAGACATATTTATATAGGTGTATTATTAATCTTTTTTTTTCAATATTATGTCTTCTTTATTAACAGCCAGATTAAGTTGCAATACATCTTTCATATTAGACGCATGCGCGTTCGACATATGCACACCCGCGCATGCGCGCTAGACGTGTACGCGTCAGTACAAGCGCGTTACTTAGCACACGTTGAACATATTTATGCAGCTTTTATATTAGAATGTTCAATCCAAAAATTAAGTAAAAGCATAGTATCACATACATGCATAGTTTAGTAACATAAAACTTATCATCATTTTCTCTTCTACTTTCCATATCCATTTCCACGAACTACATCCTGCAGAAGTTGCCGTAATCCAACGCGTTTCACGCGAGAGAATCACTCACGCGCTCGCGGCAGGTTTGCTCGCACAGGCGAATTACTCACCGGTAACCGGGTGAAACGAGTCGATCGCTCGTTTACATTTACGCCTCGTTTCGCGCGGCGGAAACTCCTCGCCGTTCGTCTATTCGTTTTCTGCGAAGTCGTTGGAGCGATCGCCGGGCCAGCCGAGCGGAGAACGGCGTAAAACTTGGCTAAAACTCGCCGACGAACTTCGGCCAGGCCAATAAAAATCTCGAATAGCTTCCGAGCTTCGCGGGATGGAGGAGGGCAGGGATGAAACGCGTCTGCGAATTCTTTTCGTTTCTCTTCTTCCTATTTCCTTTCGTTCTCGTTTGCTCTCTCGTTCGCCCGGCAGCTTGTTAGAAAGTACGCTCCCACTTTCTTTGCACGAACGATTCGCCGCTACGTTTCGCCGCGCCGCCGGAGTTCGCTAGAAATTATCCGACGGATATTTCGGTTTCCGGCCACTTCCGAGTTCCCCTTTTAAGGGGCGAAGTCGTTGTTTCGAGATTTCGTTGAAACGTAACTACAATCGATTGGTTGATTGGATCCTCGTGAGAGGAAGGTTCCGTAAAACTCTTCTCTCTACTTCATGGCGGACGTTGACTTTTGAAAAGAGCTTCATTGCTGTCTGTACTGGGAATTCTAATTTTATCTTGTTGTATCTTTTCCGAGCGAACGTAATGTATTTCTAACTCTACGATTTACCACGATCGTTTTCTTCGTAGCAGACTCTTCGTTACAGATAACCATAATGGCACTCTAATACACCATTTACTACTGGTTATAATCTACGACTAATTTACCATGCAGCTCGTAACGAAACTTGAACACGTTGGAACTTTTCATTAGTATTCAAAGTATTCAAGAATATTCATCTGTGCGTCGACGAAGAAATTTCGCTGCAAGTACACCAAGAATAAATCACGTGTATCCGGATAATAGTTGCGTCCTTGCCTTAAACGCTTCTTGTCATTCGCCGCCGAAATAAAATTCGAAACTGAACGAGAAGGAAACAAAAACAGGGAAATCCTCGTTAAATAAGCGCGTTTACGTCCGATTGTGAGACAGTAACGTTCCCGGAAGACGCTGCACTTAAACAACGAGCGATATACACGATCGACGAAACGCCATACTCACGCGCTGCATCGGGGATCGAGAAAAGTGGTCGATCCCCTGTCACGGACTCGGCCGATGAAAATTACTTTCCGATAATCCCCGAGTTTTCGATCCCGGTAAATATGGATTAACCCAATTCGATTATTCATTCGAGGGCCGGCCCCTCTCCTCTCTCATTCCCGCCTGCCGCGAAGGACGGACCGTGCTGGCGGAAATAAAGCAATAATCCCGATTAAAAGCGCAGCGATCGTCGCGTTTTTGTTGCGATAAAAGGTCGAAAACGGGTGCGCGTTAATACGCGCGTCATTATATCGGGATTAAAAAGCTTTTTGTTACCCCTCCCGATAACATTATTATTAATTTCAAAGCGGCGCTAACCGTTCCCTCCCCCTCCTCCTCCTCCTCCTCCTCCCCCATTCCCTTTCGCCTCTGCCACCGTTCACCACTTGTTTCCGCTGAAAAACCGGCTCTCGGCGCTTGCATTTCATTATTACACCGTCCTAGCCGGCTGAGTTATCGTTCCGCTCCGCGTTCGACCGTTTTATTTACCTTTCCCATTTAACCACGTTGCTCGATCTCCCTTTCTCGCCGATCGGACACCGCCGCCATACGTCGTATCGAAAATTATCGCTGCAGGCCGCGCGCCAGCATCGACCCAGTCGAACCGAATTCGTAGTCGTTTCCGTAGCTCGTAAACGCGTCCGGATCGTGCGCGTACGCGCTTAAAAGTCGCTTCGGACTTGCCGAAAAGTCTATGTAGGAAGCGACAGGCGGAAGTATTTCGTCGTCCACGGCGGAAGTTCTGTTGACCGACGGAGAACACGTTCGTGTTTCTCTACGCGCGGTTTTCAAACGGTTGCTTGCTTGCGCGCGGCAGGTGGACCCGCATTGTTCGACCCGCTTTTTTAAATCCTTTCGCAATTTAAGAGATTGCTTTCCCATATCCGATCCATATTCTATATCCCACGTTCCACGTGCGATATCCCAAACGATGTCCCATTATTCCCTCGTCCTATACTTATTCCACGTACCACATTCTCGCATTTTATGCCCTACATCCCCACGTCTTATACCTCCCTGTCCCGTATATTACATCCTACATTCCATGTCTTGTACTTTACATTCCATGTCCCACGTTCCATCCACATTCTGCATATCATCCTATATTTTGTATCCCACATTGTACGTTTTGTACTTTCATATTCCGTATCCCACATTCCGTGTTTCCATCCGAGAGCATCGTTCTTCTCGATTAGAAACACTCTTCTCAATTAGAAAATGCCCAAACAGATGGAATTTCCGAAAGAAGTAATATGTCAGCTAGCCTGAAATTTGCTGTCCCACAGAATGAACGAATTTCCCATATAAAATCGATTTAAAAAAAGCCATCATAGGTGCCTGCAGATTATGCGTCCAGAATATAATGGCCCTAGCCAGCGGGTTAGATCAATCGATGACCTCATTTAACGCTTTACGAGATCTTAATAATCGTTCATGGTCCAACGTCTGGGCAAGAGAATAGACAGAAACCTGAGGGCGCGTAAAACCTAACTTAAACCTAACCTCAATCAGCACGGAGCATACAGTTTGTTGAATGTAGCTTTTTTGGTCAGCTGTGGGTGATACAACCAACACAAACGATCGATGTTGACCTATTATATAACTGGGTCGTTTCTTAAACGCAACTATCTTCGAGGAATTAAAAATTCATAAGAAGAATTTAATTTCAGAGTAGATCGATCTTGATGCAAGCATAATGCGTGCATAACGTGATGCATTTTTAATAGTACAGATATAATTATAACATTAAGGAATCTCGGGGAGATCAATTATTACGTCCAGGGTGATATACTTCGCGAATTAAATAATATTTTGTGATATATTGTTCAGTCTCAGTCAGAAAGAAAAAGACAGACTAACTATAGAACGATGGAATTAAAACTTTCAGATCTCTTGCTTTCTTTGAATTTACTTTAATTTTGTATTTTGTAGATTTCTCAGGGTGTTAACTTTGTTTTTACTTCTACCGAGCAGTTTACGTGATTCCATACATTAATATCATTTTACTTTAACTAAATGTACGGGAACTGTACGGGAAATGTAGGCACTTACGTATGAGGAATTCTTATGTTGATCGTTTCCTGGATCTGCGTTTAACAAAATTTATACGTGAATGATGTACATACTTGTAAATTCGTGTTGTAAATCAAGTTTATTCAAAAAAAATTCAAATCGAGTTGTTTCGCGCGGAAAATTTTTATACAGTTTGCTGTTTTATATTTCCATGCACACGTATGTACAGATTAAGTTTTGTCCTCTCCTTTCATTCACAAAATTACCAAATTCCCGTGAAAAATATAAGTTTGAAAACGGATGGAAAAATTCTGGCTGCACCACCTAATTAACTCGAGCATTAACAACGTACAGAGGGAGAATATTTAATCATCCATCGTAGTTTTCAAGCATCGCGTCGTGTTACTTTAATACTAATTGCATTGCGTTAGTCACGATGTCATTAGGATAAATTATTTAAAACTGTAGTCAGCTCGTTATTACGGACGAAATTTTAATTGATTTCGGGACATTTTAATTACGAACGAAAGTTTCGAGATCCTTGACACACCTTATGATAAATCATATTCACCAATTGTATCATCGTTTCGGCGTTGCGTTTTTTTCTTTTTTAATTTTAGAAACAAATTCTGGAACCCGACTACGTCTCGTGAACTCGTGATATCGCTAATTAAATCGAGTCACGCTAACATGTATACTTACAAACTACAAAGACGTGGCATGATTAACAAAACTTAAGATAAAAATGATATGTTGACTGAGTAGACTTGGATATATATCTCTATGAGAATGTCACAAGCAAATATTAAGATTAATAAAATTATTAAGAAATATTACGATAAGAAAAATTATAAATTTAAGAAAAATTAATAAAATATTAAAAAATAAGTTCTCGTTCTTCTATTTGTCATTTGCTTTTTCCTATCTTTCGTTTCACTAAAGTCGTTTCAAATATCCTATTTAACCTGATAATTAAGAGTGATGACAACATATCTTTGGAGAATTTCTAAATATTATAGGTGGATGATATCTCTTTCTTCATCTTTATTTTAAATGTAATATAAATGAGTTTGCTGCGTAAATGTATCTAATGCGCATGTGCTGGCGCATATACGCCTATGCGCATGTGCTGACGCGCATGTCTCTAACGCGCATGCGCCTGACGAAATACGTAGTACACGTGCTACAAAGAAGGAAAAAATATTGCAAAACAATTGACAATATGTCGTTTAATTGTCTTGTAGTTAGGAATGTTATAATTTGATCCGCTTGAGGGAGTACGTTCCTTCTTTCTCTTTATGTACGCAATTTTCAAATATTAGGTTAGATTCACGATGAATTAATATATTGCCTAGGTATATAATGTCCTAATAAAAATTGAAATAAGTGTAGCAGTATGGTGACACTGAAAATGATATTTTAATTTTTTTTACGATTGTAAGGAAGATATTTGATGGTCTTTAAACATGAAGATAGTAAAAACGTGCTTCGCCTGATACTTAGACTTATGTGCATCTGATACTTATAAAAAATCCTACATTAACTGCCATCGAGGTAACCACACTGGTCTATTATCTAGTTCTACAACAAATTTTCCACGACAAAACAGGCAGCACAAATCGATCGCAAATAGTACAAAACATCCTGCAACCCTTTGTACAAAAGTGCCAAGCAGCCTCGGCGCTCGGTGGCGCCAAGATGGCCGCGTTTTTTCGACTTTCTCTCGACGCCGCGAATCGACATTTCCACCCTCCTTTTTTTGCGATCCCGTCACCCATGCACACAGGTGTACACCGTACCCAATACTCTTTCCCTTCCCCCGGGTTCGACGTCGGCTCGGTGGAAAAAAGAGAGGAAAAACTCGGATGAAAAGAGGAGGACGCGGCGGTGGATGGTTAAAGAGTACGAGACCAGAAAACCGACAAAGACGGGGAAAGAAGTGAAAAAAGAGGAGAACGAAGCGGTGGAGGAGGAGGACGAGATGAAAGTGGGGAAGAAAGAGAACGGGGTGGAAGCAAGGGAGAACGAGAAGCAGGAAGCTATGGCTGCGGCGACGGGGGTGGAACAGGCGTAGGGGCAAATGAGAGTTTGGAGGGGTAGGTTGAAGCAGGGTGGAGGAAGTACAGGCTGTTTTATTATGCAAAAGCTTTCTCGGCAGTTGGGTCGTTCTGGCTCCGCGCCGTTGCACCGAGCATCGAGTCGGAGGCAGCGGTGGTGGCGGCGGCGGGATACAGCTTGGTGTAGGAGGGTTGGAAAAAGCCTCCGCCCCCGAATCGCGTAAATACCGGCAGCCATTTTGCGATAAACTTTTTTCGGCTGGTCCGTGCCGCGCCGCGCACCACAGCCACTGCCACAGAGTCACCCACCGGCGCAGAGAACGCCGCCGCCGCCGCCGTCGCCGCCACACGGCAAAGCACAGCTTCACGGACGAACACACGGTGAAAAAGTTTGGACACGCTCTCGAAAAGGGGAGTCAAGGGGCGGCTTGGCCGCGATATTCTACGCCTGTGGAAGCCGGCGACGAGAGTTTTCGTTGAGCACGCCGGAACAGACGGAGGGTGGGCGTGGAAATGAAGAGAAAAAGAGAGGATAAGGAGAGGGTGAACAATTAATCTTTCGCGAAGGGTTTTCCAGTGGCGCTCAATCGTGCGTGTAGCTTTTCCGTTTGTCCGAGGAATATCGTGTTTTTAATAAATTGCGCTCTCTCCCACATCCTCCTCTCCCGCCACTCCTCGATAATTATCGACGTGTTCGTCCCCGTTTCTTCCTTTTTCCACCTGCTTCCTCTCCCTCCTTCCATCTCTTCCTTCCTTTTCTCCCCCCTTCCTTTTTTTCTCGATTTCTTTTTCACCAGCCACCCGCCAGCTACTCATCCTCCTTCGCGCGCGGCCGGTTGTTCCCTCTGTTCCTTGGACGGAAATGAATATTAACGAGCCACTTTCGCAGCGATCGCGTAATGGTAAGATCTGATCTTCAGGAAGGGGCGCATTTGTTAAGCTAATTTAATTTCAGGGAAATATTTCGTTGTGTAACCTTACGGACAAATCGCGCGGATGAATTATGGCGCACGCAAACAATTAGGAAATCACGTTCCATCCTCCTCGAGACTCGAGCGGAGGAGGACGTTGTTGAACACGTCGAACGAACGAACGAACTTCCATTTACGTGTTTTCTTCGATAGTTATTAGAAACGTCAACATCGACGTTATGCGTTAATGTAGCGTTTCAAAGTTCGTCGAAACTTTGAGCACGAGAAGAGTTCGCCTTCGAAAGAACGAAGAACGTCGTCGAAGAACGTGGATACGAGAAAGAAACGAGGGAGAGAAGATGCACGAGCACCGTTCTAAAGGCGCGCACAATATTCCTTTATCGTCGCCGTGGCGTACGCGTGAAAAGAAACGTCCCGTTTCTGCTTTTACAGTTTTTCAAGACTTTCCGACCGCTATTCCACCGTCGACGACAAGAGCCAGGCCCGGGCTGTTGTCACGACGACCGACGAACAACAACACCTTTCCGTCGACGTTGTTCCCGTCGTCCCGTTGAATCGCTTCGTCCCTCGGCTACACCAAGAAGGTCTTCGGCGCTTCTAATATTTACACGCTGGCAGCGTGGAACGCCACTGCCATGATATTCGCCGGGCGCGTTAACGATAAAGCCAGCGGCGTAAAGAACTGAATTGAATTTTACGTGCAAACAGGATCAGCCGCCTTAGCGTGTAAATAATGCCCGGGGGCAGGGGCGGTCGTGACGCGGCCTTTCCCCGAGATACTGCCTCTTTTCATGGAACCGGTAATTCGACGTTATCTGCGCGGATGTCCCTTTATGAGCGACGTCGCGCGTTGCGGTTTACTTCCATTCACGTAATTCGATCCTTCGAGGAGCCGCGCGTACTGCGCTATATACGTATGCATCGTGTGCTGCGCGCCACAACGAGGGGGGTAAAAATAAAAAGAGAGACAGAGGACGAGAGGGAGAGAGAGGGGAAAAGGAACGAACAAGAAGCGTTTGGAAGAGGCTTTGACGACGCGGAGCATAAAGGAACGCGTAAAAACTTACAAGCACGGTAGTTGTTGTTTCTTTTCTTTTTTTTTTTCTTTTTTCTTCGGTACAACTGAAAAGCAAAAGAAAAAAGGAGAGAGAGAGAGAGACACACATACACACCACAGGCGGAGAGGAATAAAAGACGCGTGAAAGAAACAAGACACGCAGAGAGAAAGAAACGCGCACGAAGAAAGAAGAAGAAAAAAAAGAAAGAGAAAAAGAGGAACGCGTTGCGGGGTTCGGTCGCGGCCGGTTAACCCCCGGGCTTGAAAGTCTATTGTCCTCGGTTCATTACACATTTCCAGGGGAGTATCCCAAAGTGCGTAGGACACAGACTGCCGTCTCTCCGAGAAGACGACCAAGAGAGTAACCATCGCTGACCAGATGCACGGCAGCGAAACCCAAGTATCCGATTTCGGTTTAACGCTGTGCGTCCTTACCACCGCTGTTTTCTCGCAAACAAGAACCACTGGCCAGAGAAAAAGTAAAGAAAAGAACGAACGCAAAGACGAAAGGGATGAAAAACCCTGGACAAGAAAACACTGTTTTCGGACACGGACACGGACACGATGAGCGAGGGGAGTCGGATTTTCAACTTCGATAATAGTCACTTTTCGGGTAATCGGGCGAATCCATTGAATCACCGATCGCCACGTAAGTGGTGGGACGGTTATTTCGTATTTTGAATGGTCCATGATTAGAACAGTTAGCGTGCCGGGGATAACCGGCGATACCGGAACTGATTCGATGTGGTCGAGATGTGTAGACGTACGTACTACACACAGCGGGCACAGAGGGAAAAACCGGCATCGATCGGTTTTACCAGTCTAAATACAAATTCTTTCTGCCACCGTGATTTCACGGTTGGAATTCACCACGGACGATACGTTTAACAAACATCGCGGACCGGTAAGCACCGTATAGAAGAAGGCAACACGGTGTTGGGCGAAGATGAGAGAAGGGAATGGGTGGCGTCCAGTGAGCCCCTAATTTCCATCGTACCCGATTCATTACCGACTACGCGGGGGAGGAGGAGGCCGACGAGGTGGAGAAAGAGAAGCGAACCAGGAGGTGGAGAAGGAGGAGATGGGGCAGGGGGGGTAGCACAGTTGGTGGGGAGCGATAGAAGGGTGAGACGAAGGAAGGGCAGGGGAGGGATTGGAACGGTGGCGGCGCATTATTACGAGGCCGAATTACCTAATTTCGCTGGTCGTTACGTTGTTTCGACGAGCCGGAGCCCCCCTCCCTCCCCTCCCCCCCCGGAGGGAGGTCTGGAGAGGGGCTGGTAGAGCCCTCACGGTGGCGGGTCCTTCTGGCACCGAGGTTCGCGTTAAACCACCCCATTTGAGCGTTTTCCACCCCGACGACCTTACCATCGGGGTGGCCCGAGTATAAGTCCCCCTTGCATCTCCTGCTTGCAGTCCGCGCGGATCCCGTCCGCCAATCCGGTCGCTCGTGAGCCCAACTTATCCAATAGTGGCTGCTTGTTCTTAAGCAAAGAACCCCTCTTTCCGTGTGCCGCGAGGCAGCTTTTAAAAACAGCCAATGAGACGACGACCTCGGCCAATGAGCGCGTTGCACGGAGGCCCGTGCGATTCGTACCGTAGCTACGCGCCGATTGACGTTCGCTCGTTGAATCCGTGCGGAGTTGGTCGAAGCACTGTGAAAAGGTGGTGGTAGGCCGCTCTACGGCGGTCGAGTACGGGGGTAAAACTATTG
The DNA here is from genome assembly GCA_903986555.1 of Heterotrigona itama. Lineage (NCBI taxonomy): Eukaryota > Metazoa > Arthropoda > Insecta > Hymenoptera > Apidae > Heterotrigona > Heterotrigona itama. Next base: position 14,337 of record CAJDYZ010007046.1, read on the forward strand.
GCCACCCACGCCTGCCTTGCTCGCTCGCTCTCGCACTCTCTTATCCTGTCTCTGGTACCTCGAGGGAGAGAAAAACAGAGTTCAAGGGAGACAGAGACGAATATATATATATATATGTAGAGAGAGAGAGAGAGAGAGAGAGAGAGAG
>CAJDYZ010007053.1:18524-29748 GCA_903986555.1 Heterotrigona itama
CATTCCATACTATCTGGTTTCTATTTCAATAGAAATGTTATTCGCGCGTTCTCTCTGATAAGTAGAACCGGCCGAACGTGTGGAATAAACGCGACGGCGACGCGAGGCGACGTCTGGCATTTCGAAGTCGAGGCTACGGCCACCATGTTTATTACAAAGAGCTGAATGCACGAAGGAGAGGGCGGAGGGAAGGAAGGTGCACGGATAGGTACGTATAGGAGGAAGAATCATCTGGCGGAGACTCCTTATTAGATCCCCTGCAAGTCCGTAAGCGTACGAGCGCTTTGTCGTTGTTTCCTTATGAAACGGGGCGTCTTTCTGCAGTCGCATGACGACGAGGATTACGGTCGAGTCGCATGTGCCAGGCGTACCAACGATTTTGCAGAATCGTTCCCGACTTAGAATCGCGCGCGTACACGATCCTCGCGCACCGGTTTATATGCACGAAAAACGATATAAAACGATTCCGACGAAAAGGTTAACGAGGCGATATCAAAGGAAGATAAACCAGACCGCGGTGTGGTTAGATAAGCCATTGATTTTCAACGGAATCAATTTAGCCATCGAATTCTACGAACGTTAAAATTTACTACCAGCTGAACAACAGGAAGCAGTATTATATTCGAGGATCATCGGAATTTTGTAATTATTCAAGGGAACGTGCGCGAAGGTTATTTTTTACATAGGTGTTCTCGTGAATACTTTGTATCTGTCTGGAATATTCGAGACAAAGAAGGGAAACGAGAAATTATAACAGGTACATCTGATACCTTGTTAAGCAAGGTAAGACCTTTGCAGAAGCGTGATCGATCTTTACATTTTCCTGCGTAATCAGACGCGAGATGCGAGCGGCAAAGATTCGTCGTAATTACGAGGAACTTCTAACGAGACATTAGAGACAAATCAAAGGACTGTTCGCCCCGTGCGGAACGAATTAATTGCTTCACTCTCTCGGACTTACGTGCACCTAACTTCTCCCGTTGATAATCTTACCGCGATCTCCGTGGCAATTGGTCGTCGGTAAAGCTATCGGTAATGCATTAATTAGCGCTGTTAACAAGTAGAATAAATAATAGAATTTCAGTCGTTGCATTCCGGGCTGATTAATCGTGAAAATTAATCGCCCGTGCGTGATCGTGTCGGATCGAACATTAAACCGAACGCATTACTAATACCGCGCATCGAAAACACTATCTAGATTATCTTCGGCGTGACACTGCGCGCACTATATCTGCGTATACAGAAAATCGATAATCTCCAGGCTTCCTATTTCCTCGTTTTCCTCACTTCGTGTTTGGATAAGTTGCGTGTGAAAAATAGAATCGACGTTGCTCGACCATTAAATCTCTTAATTTCAATTCTGCGATTATTATTTCTTACGTAACGTGGATTCGTTATAGGATACTTTCACCGTCTCTTTCATTGTCGCACTGTGATTTGAATAACGTATTGCAAAGCTGTAAATGACATGTGGGCGCACAATGCACGTGCACTATCCGACAAGTCACGAAGAGTGATAAGAAAAAAAAAAAGAAAAAAAATGTAATAAAGGGAGACACACCGTTCCATTATAAATTTTCTATGGAGTTTACGTATAAAAAGAAGCTCTGGTGAAGAAGGGGAATTTCATTTTTTTTTTTTTTTTTTTTTTTATTGCTTTGAAACACGGAGGAACAATCAATTGCTATAAATTCGATTCAATGGCGTTCTAAATGTCTCGGACACGATGTACGAGAAAGATAAGATAAGTGTATCTGCGATTACGGTTTTTCTAGAATCACCCTCGAGCGAACATATGGCTTCATCGGTACGACATGCGTAATTTAAGAAACGACAGATCCTCGCGAAATGGATCTAAGGAATTTCAACAGTTTGTCGATCCATCGAACGTTTGAAGTAAGTCAAGGAACGAACAAATATGATCCACGAAGTGGATCGAAACGAAACAATTGCGGATGAATTGTTTAATCGTAATTCAGTTTCCCCGCTGAATTTTGATTTTAAAACAGCCAATACCAAACGTCTAAAGTCCAAAGTGAATCGTACGAATCCCCAAGATCGTGGATATGATGTCTTATTCCGTTTTATCCTAAGGGTTCCTAAAGCCCCTTGGAAACCAATAAAACTCGCCGGTTTCCTCCCCTCGATAAAATCAAACAGTCTGATATCCTCGAACAGGATTCTAATTTATGCAGGATTCAGCTTCCAACAGTAATATCCTTTGTATATAAAGTGTAGTTAAATAAAATGAATCGACTGATTGCGCGATTTAATTCTATTTCTTTATTCTAAATTATTTGTAAATTATTCTAAATTATTTGAAATACTCGATCGGTGCAAACTCGAAATGAAACAAACGATTGAACTGTTCATTCTGTTCCCTTGCCGAGTAGCTTTAGCACGGTCGGTATATAAAATCTCGCGTCTTCCTGCTTTCCCTTTCGTTTCATTTTGAAAGAGACATGAATCAAGACCGACTTTTATCCGTCTTCATCCTACCGTGAAATCCAATATCTCGTATGCGAAACTTACGATTTCACTGATGAGAAACCGCGTATCGATGAGGCTGCCTGTTACAATCGATAGATTTTCCGTCGCCGGGCACAGCTATCGATAATGCGCATAGCGGGCAAAATAAAACGCCAGTAAAACAGAAGTAATAAATTGCTCGTGAAAGGGAATTTCTCAGAGGTTTTTCTCGCTTTCGTTAATATCGGTCCCTAGTCTCCTCGTAAACTAAAACAAATCGATATCGTCGACCCGGCCTGTGTGGCTTTCGCTAAAGACAACACCTACGAATGTTAAAAATTCGATTTTCCAATTGGATGAAGAAGTCGCCACGCAATCCTGTCACGCTGCTGTTAATTTTCAACTAATTTTGAATTGATCGAGCAGTACTCTTGTTTAATTCAAACGCTGACGAAACGTTTCTTTCTTCCTCCTCCTCCCCTTTTCACTTTTCTTTTTCACGTATAAATTACGCAACAGTGAGAAAAGCGGATTACCAGGTTGAATTTGTTTACAGTGACACGATGCGCCTTTCGAGTGCAAGTGGAATAAAAATTTCACGTTAACGATCAATGAATATTCCGAAAGTCCCGTGTGTCTAACGTGCTAATAAGCTGTGGTTTATTGCTGCGCGAGAATTGTGCAACTACTTAAGCAGAGCGACCGATAACAAGAGCAAAAGTGATTACAAGATCGGACTTTAATACTGAATTTTCGAGGTGTAGTAAGCTTACGAAAGTACGATTTACTTCTCTCCATCTTTATTTACTAATTAACGTTCTATGCTCTTTTTTTCTGACTGTGTGTCGTTGCAAGTTGCAAACACGTTTGCAATTAAAAGTTATGAGATTTAAGAAACTACGTAGGAACAAATGTGCAGTGTAAACGCAATTAAAAGAATTTTCCACGCTAAATTTTGTGTCGAAGTGAATTTGCGTTACTTATTCAGATTAACGATAATAAGTTTAACGATCGATTCAATGTGAAACACAGACACGTGGAAATGTCCCATAGAGTGAAAATGAATTAATATTCAAGTAGCCGCTGAATATTTCGTCCTATCGTTCCAATCTGTACAAAATTATGAAGCGTAATCTTTAGAATTGCAAATTAAATTTTACAAATTGAAAACATTTTTAGTTCATTAAGAATTAACGAGCTACCGAGTGTTCAAGCATTTCTCAGGAAAAGGAGATCGTTTCCAATCTGTTTTTAACCAGTGATCCATGCTTTGCTCTTCGACAGTCTGTATTTTAATCGATTTCGTAATTAAATAGCCTTCTAACTAGTGAAGACAAGTGTTTAATTTCGCGCGTAATAAAATACACGATCGAAAAATATTTTTTCCGGGCCGGTGAAAATCTCGGTCAAAGCTTCGTCCTCGATCGGCGGTAAAGGGATTAAAGCGCGTTGTAAGAAAGAACGTGGAGTAAAATTGAAAAGGAAGAAAGGGGGAAAAAAAGACGAAGAAGAAGGAAGGAAGGGAGGGAGGAACAATGGTTCCCTTTGAATCCGGCCAATTGGCCATCCGCCTAAATAATTTATATCGTGCAGTACATTTACGTGGAAGAGGCTGGTAATGAGCGGCCCCGTCGGCCCTGCACTTAACGGAGTTTCGCTCTCCTGTCCGATAATTCGTTCGATAATATTGTTTTCGCGCGTAATTAACTCCCTGGCTAGCACGTGAACCGGTCCCCGTGCCCTCTCTTCTCTCGTGAAATTCTCGATTGCTCCAGTTGCTCCATAAAACCAATAACCGTCACAACATAGTTACCCGCGTATAACACGACCGCACGAAAATCATCCAACGTCGATAGCAAAAAGAAAAAAGTATATATATATATATTCTGAAATTAGGCCTGTAGAGGACAAATGGATGATTGCTATTGATACGTACAAAGATACAAAGGAATTGCTGTCGCTATAGTTCCTAGCTCTTTCCCCAGGTTATGTCGACATCCTTGAAAATCTTATATCCGAGGGACGACTCGAAGAAACTCTCCCTTGGGAAAGCTATAATAAAGGTATTCAAGATTAACGATAATTCTTAAGATTGGCAAAAATTCTTCAAGCTACAAAACTTGTAGGAACTTCTGCGACTTGCATTTTTTTCTTCGAGTGCGTACACCGTTGAGATTATTAAATTTCAACCTACGTGTGTGCAAGTGATTTTGAATACGCTGTGCTCCTGTGACGAGTAATATTTACGAATTTTTCAATAACACGGTCGGAGCATCTGGATACAAGCGAATAGTGGCCCACCGTTGAAATATCCTTTCAACCTTCCTGATTCCTGCACGTCACGGATTTTCTCCGTTTATCGGGAATAAATAGAACGAGGAAATAGTCAGACGAGAAAGAAAAGATAGATGATGGAGAACGTACGGGAGGTAAGGAAGGAAGGAAGGAAAGAAAGAAAGAAAGAAAAGGAGAAGAGATGGAATTCATAGCCCGCTGTCTAGCGACAGTCGAGCTATTGCTTTTCCCCTTTCCTTCAAACCCTTCTCGGCTTTCCTCCCGACGCATCCCGTTCCCGGAGTTCAAAGCACCCCATTTATAATGACGATGCCCGTATCCTTAACCAAGGACGATCCTCCCTGCGGCTACAAACTCCCGCAGGATCCTCATATTGGATTCTTACCCTCTCCACTTCGAAACCTCACCGTACCTAGTTATCTGGCTCTGAACGTCGGAAAATGGAGATGGATTGCATCGTTTGCAGGTGCATGACCGACTAATACGTATATAATGATTTATAAGTTATCGGAACCGATCTGGACAAGTTCGTAGTAGTTCAAGAGTAAGATCCGCAGGAAACTATCCGGCTAACGATCTATAATTTCTATGATGAAGTATTTCGTTAAGTCCACGTTTGATATACACGCTACTTCGCAACATGGGATGTTGAATATTATACGTTCTTTCGTACAGAAAAAAAAAAAAAGAAAGGAATATCAAGGGGAAAATTTTTTAGATTACGTTTTGTTTTGTGTGTGCGTGTGTGCGTGTGTTTTCGTACAATTTCATCTTTTCAGTTTTGCTAGTAGAATATTGTTGGAAAAATATTGAACGAAAAAGAGAGAAAGCTCAAGTTTATATGCTATTGGTATGTTTCAAAGTTTATCCAAAATAGAGCTTCGAAAGAAACGTTGCCGTTTCATTTTCGATTTATTCTTGTTTTTATTTTACAAAAGTTCACATGCTGTTTGACGATATTGAACTATATGAGACGTCCCGTATATGTTGTCGCACGTTGTCGTACGAGTTTCGTTCGTCGGTTAAGACTGTTGGAAACTGTTTGCGCAATTGTAATCTGTAACATACTCAGCGTGGTTTCAACTGTCGCTTCCTCGGATGGCGTCTAGGTAATGCATATTTATGACGTAGATTAAAGTCCGTTTTGCGTGCAACTTCTGTCTACCGAAGAAAAATGCCCCCGACACGGAAGAAAAAAAGACCTAGGCAACCTGCCGTTAACGCGTATTCATAGATAAAGAATTGCACTCGTAAAAATTTCATCGTATTATTTGCGACGCGAGACGGTTCGTAAAATCCGCTTTCATCGCTACGCGGACGTAGTCGCGTCCATTTAATTTTACTACGCCCGTGCAAACAAACTTACTTTTGTTCGATGAATACTGAAACTCCCTCTCGACTTCTGTTTCTGATATTTCTTTCATCAGAAATTTTAGAAATTTTGCTTTTTACGATTGATTGGAACAGTCCTCCTCTGTCGATAAAACAGTGTCCATTGAGAAAGTAATGGTACCAATTTTTATAAAAGTGCCATTTCAATATGGCAATATATCATGTACAACATAAATCGTGAAGCAATAAACACGTGATGTTTCTAACAAATGTATCTATCTTTAGGAATAGCAAATAGTAGTTACAGGTCTCTGCGGTTACTTGCTTTTCAAGCCTCGAAATCCCAATAAAAGATTCACTGCGAAAACACTCAGACTAGGTAGGAGCTAGGGCCACGTCAATACGTTCTCTAGAAGAGGTCTTCAGAAATTTATCCATCTGTCTATTACTCTATTGCGTAGATGTTGAACAAACATATTGCGAATGAAACGAAGGATTTTCACAAGCACGATCAGTGCTCGAATCAACGTGTTGGTAATCCCATTAGCGCTCCGACACGCGGCATGTTTGTTTAGCGTTGGAACGAAGCGGCCGGCGAACACGACTCGAGCATTTGAAAATGTCAACGATGAAGCATTCGCGTGTCGACGCCAAAACGACGGCAAAAAGCAGGAATTCCCAAGTTTCGTCCAACTACTTGCCTAGTACCTACATAGTATTAACTGGCGCTCGATTTAGAGCGCATACCTTTTCGGGCTATCGTAATATATCGGCGTCGGGAGGCAGAGCCGACGTAGAGACACAAAGTGGCAACGGCAGGTTAGATCAAAGCGTTCCTAAAGTTCATTCCGGGCGAGTCCACAACGTGTTCGTATCGTTGATGCCCAGGCCATCGAATAGTTCACAGAAGATAAACAGAAATTCTATGTCGTGTAACGTCCTTTTAGAAGCAGACGTGGCCATTCTCGATCGTTATTTTTAGCGGTCAGCCACTCGAAATCGCCTTCTATTTGCTTGTCGCGAGCCAGCCCTTTCAATCAACCTAAGTAGACTGTAACGAAAGTGGTGTAAAACCGAAGGAGCTCGTCGACGAACGACCAAAGGAAAGGATAACGAAAGCTTCTTGAAAATATTGTCCGAACGGAAATACTATGTATTGAAGAGGCAGGTTGAAACGTGAAAGGCGTCGGATAATAACCCTTTAATATTTTTGTCCCGTGGAAACCACTTTTTTGTTATCTTTGCAGAAGTTTCCACGACATGGCGTGGAAAGAAACTGATCGATCGGTCCCGAAAAAGCGACGTGAACGAAGGTAGTGGCTGTATACACGAGTCGGGTCACAAGTGGAAGAGTTGCGCGACTTTCGGTTGTTACGGTCGTTACTCGAGCAACGAGCACCCTCGTACCTGTTTCTCATACACCATTCAGCCTGGCATCGTTACGTTTGTTTGACGTGGTTACATTATCAGATAAGGAACGTTTGAGGTCTCGACACAAAGCGTAATTGCTTTCGCGACATTAGCGCGTGATAGACCTGATAGATTTCGAAGCAAGTAATTCTTCGAACCATGATCTTATAATAATTTATCGACGTTACAAATGTCGATGTACAAATTCGATTAATACCAACGACAAGTATAACTACTAGGCAGAGGCAACTGCATTAGAACTAACGAATTTCCGCGACAGTGACCAAAAGTAATCAAAGGGAATTGCTTCTTTCGTGGGAAGAAAGTGGCGTTAAGGTTCGTTTAAAACCGTCGACGTCCTTAAGTTAATCTCTCCCGAAGGAAACAATCGAACCACGGGGCTAGAGCGTCCCGTTTCAGTCTGAGAGCAGTCTGGAGGGAAAGTGTCCGGAAAATATCGTTGGCAAAAGAAGACAAGATCTACCTTCGTTGGCGAACGACGAACGGTAACTGCGATGGTTTCCGTGCCCGATAACGTTTCCTATTCTCGCTTCTAAAGGAGCCTACCACTAGCCTACCATTCTACGGGTGCTCTACTACGTTCCGACATGCACTTGGATAACGCCGCATTTACGCCAGACTTTAAACGATCAAGGATACCGCGAATCATTTACGAAACTTCTCTCTGCTCCGGAAGACGAGGCGCGTGCGCGCGCGCGCGTTCGACGACGAAGAAGGAATTGAACAGAAACGCGATAATACGCCGGTGAATTGAGAACGTCGTTTCACCAATGGAAACAAAGATTCTTCCGAGGCAGAACGGAATTGGAAACGTAGTTCGCAGCTACGTGCAGCTCGCGTACGTGTACAAATGCAATTTCATATTCTAGTTATGGCTCGTATTGTCTATTACGCAGGGAATTAAACTTCTCGATAAACGGCAAGAAAGCGTGCAAGTGTACAGCGCTCGTATTGGATATCGAGAACATCTCTTCTTGGTAGCTCGACAAAAGGACACGAGCATCGTTTTAACGAGCAATGCTTTTTCACGCTGAAATTCCCCGTTTTGCTCCGCGTCGAAGGCAAACGAACGGTATAATTTATACAAGCTGTTGATAAATGTTGGACGCTGGCACTTTTCCTTCGCACAGAAATCGAACGTACGCTCGCGACGAACAAATGCCTCGAACGCGGAACGCGATCGTTCCGGTTTGTGTTGAATACGGGAACTTGGTGTGAAATAATGGGACGTATTTCGGTTCCTCCATAGTAACGATTGTCTGCGTGCCGTCAAGCCGAAATAAAGTTCGGCCGTCCTTTACGAGTGTAAAATAGATTGTCCTCGTTATTGTAGGTGATGCATCTCCATTAACGATGACACATTTCCACGACATGGTGAAAAACGCGCCGTTCAAATGCAACGTTGTTCCCTTTCTAAGTGCGAGTTGCAAAAAGTAGGTCTCTGGCAGAGACATTGTCATTGAAAATATTATACGCAGTGAATGGGGGGAGGGAAAAAAAAAGAAAAAGAAAAAAAAGAAGAAGCTAAAGCCGGGGATTTGCAAGCGCGAATCCTTTGAACATGCAACAAAGAAAGGGAAAGAAAAAATGAAGTATGAAGAGGAAAAGGAATAGAATAGATCGGGTAAACAGTAGTTTAACCTTTTTCTCGCATTGTCTCTCATTTTTCTCTCACTCGAATTTATACTCCGTCCGACAAATTGCCCGCCGTACGCTAGTGAGTAGAATTCGTCCCGGCGTGGCGTGACGTTGCCGCGTCAACCTTCGAAACTTCCATCACATCGCTAATGAAGAAACAAAGGAACAAAGGAACAAAGGGACATCGTCGAAGATTTTACGCTCTCCAACGCGAAACGTTGACAAACGATTTTACATCACGCGTGGAGCATTACTCGAACGAAACATTTATATCCCCTTGATATTATTAGCGCCAGTTACGTAATCCTTCGAATGCGTGAAAAGAACGTAATTGCGATATACGATCAATTGCAAAATGAGAAATTCGAGGCACGTAGAAGCTTGATACGTATTCCAAGCACTAAACCACGCAATATTTTCATTTCTCTCCTTTCCGTCCGTCTTTTCAATAATGTGTCGTTGCTCTGGGAAGTCTTTCATTCTGTTTCCCACCGGGGAGATCCCTCGACGCTTCTATTGTTACATCTACGTGCTCTTTGTCGCGGAAAGCGGCAGGAATTCGCACTTTCATGATCACGAATAAATTAACGCCGGCATGGGCGTTCGCGACTGCGAAGCTACTGCGACTGCTCCCTAAGAAAATATACTCCACGCCGTTCCCATTTCCTTCACTTTCATTTTTATAACAAACCGAAGAGCACGCGATAATCAGAACGGTCGTAAAAGCATTCCTTTATTAGTCTCGTTCCTCTGCGCCCCCTCCCCCTCCTTCGCGCGACTTATTTGGATTTCGAGGTGACCCGAATAACCTGCACGACCCCGCGGCCGTTTCAAAAATACACATCTCGAAAATACATATGTAGCCACGGATTTTATCCATCGACGTTCCACGTATGCGCGTGCATATGTGCTTATGACATCTCGTCGTCGCGAGATTGATCGTTTCCGATAATAAACACCGCGGGGGTGCAAATGCTTCTCTAGGATGCGAGACAATATGTTCCGAGTGCAGTTGCAAAGACAACTTTTTCGTCTTGCGTATCAGTCTGATCTATTTTTATCGCAAATGCAGTGAATAAATGAAGCTGCAGTTTCGGTAGTCACCTCGCAATAAATAATGCGGCATAACGTGAATTCTTGTTACTATGTTCAAATTTGATCCGCGTGATCCCTGCAAGCTGCAAATCCTCTGAGATTTCCCTATTAATCTTGCCCTGGTTTTCTACTGATGTTTTCTCATCAATTCGAACGGAATCAATAAAAAAAAAGAAAAAGGAAAGAACTGACTACATAGCCCGTGCTCGGTGATTTAGTAGATTCGCGAGGACGTTGTAATTTAAAACAATGGGAAACGAGTCGAAATGTCGATTTGAAACCGATTTGTTAAGCTGCGAAGAAGCTCCGAACTGCTCGGGACTGAATCGTAAACTAAATTTCCAGCTTGTTGGATGGACGTGCGATCATTAACTCGACAAGTGCAAGGTGGCATCCTGACCATTCGATACGCGCCTGAACCCGTCACTATCAACATTACCATAAATCAAATATTTCGTAAGTTATTACCTGTCTGGTGGGCTGACAGGCAAAGGAAGATCTAGGTGGAGCTTCGTCCTGAGATCGTCCCTGTCAGCCGAGCGTATGCACGAGAGTCTACGCTCTCTCCCATAGCACCTCGTAGCTACATCGCCGGCCGGGCGAGCGAGAGGAGAGCCGAGTTGCGTGGTCGTGATGGTAGAGCGTTGGTGGAGGATACGAGGACGAGAAGGGGTGGAGGAACCAGTAGTAGGGACGGTAGGTGAGCGGTAGAACTGGAGGCAGTAGGGGTTGGTAGTGGTGGTTGAAGAAGGGAATGACCCCGTGTACCGGGGTCAACCGTTGCACTATGCTTTCTCTTTCCCTCTCTTTCTTTCTCCTCGCCTGCTATTCGCCTTTCTCTTTCTCTTTCTATCTTGCCCTCTCACGCTTCGCTCTTCATCGTCACTCCACTCCCCTTCCCCTCCTGCCTGCTTGCTCCCCCCCCCCCCTCCTCTCGACCATCTCGCTGTTCCGTAGTCATAGA
>CAJDYZ010007053.1:46115-57585 GCA_903986555.1 Heterotrigona itama
TTTTTTATTTTTAGGTTTTATTTGCGTAAAAAACAACCAGATTATTTGTGGTCAGATAGTAGATTTCCCATGGATCCACAACTCCTTAAGGACTATTTTAATAGATTCTTGTATCAACCAAGAGACAAGGAGTATCCAGATCTATGCCAACTTCCGGATCTTAATGAACAAACTCTATTGGACAACCTTCGTGCTAGATTTTTAGCTGGAAACATATATACATATGTTGGCAGCATACTAATTGCATTAAATCCGTTTAAATTTTATCCTATTTACAATCCAAAATATGTAAAACTCTATCAAAATAGAAGGTTGGGGCCAGATATACCTCCACATATATTTGCCATAGCCGATGCAGCTTATCATTGTATGCTTAAAGAAAAAAGAAATCAGTGCATTGTTATTAGTGGTGAGAGTGGTTCGGGTAAAACAGAGTCAACAAATTTTCTACTGCATCATCTAACAGCACTTAGCCAGAAAGGTTCCCATGGAAGTGGTGTTGAACAGACAATACTTAGTGCTGGTCCTGTACTGGAAGCATTTGGAAATGCAAAAACTGCACATAATAATAATAGTAGTCGTTTTGGTAAATTTATTCAAGTGAATTATAAGGAAAATGGAATGGTCCACGGGTAAGTTTACAGATAAATGTAGTATTACATAGTTTTATAATTATTGGAGACTGTGATAAAATTATCTTCAGGGCGGTTGTACAAAAGTATCTTTTGGAAAAATCAAGAATAGTTTCTCAAGGAAGAAATGAAAGAAATTACCATGTATTTTATTATCTTTTGGCTGGAGCAAGTGAACAGGAAAAGCAACTTTTACATTTAGAAAGTTGTGATCGTTATAACTATTTAAACAAAAGTGGTTGTTATGGACTGGAAAATGTTGATGAACGACACGAATTTTCAAGACTGAAACAATCTATGGAAATGGTTGGATTTACGCCAGAAAAGCAAAGACGATTGTTTGCAGTTCTGTCAGCTGTTCTTCTACTCGGTGATTAATAAATTATTGCTATAATTGTTTGTAACGGAAACTAACTGCGATATTATTTTAGGTAATGTGGAGTTTCAGCCGAGAAAGTCTTATCACCATCACGACGAAGCTGTAGGAGTTAAAAATCCTGAAGTGGTTGCATTGATATCTGAGCTTCTTAGAGTGAAACAAGAAACCCTTTTGGCTGCACTTACTGCTAAACGTGCAAGAGCGTCTGGAGAAACATTAGTTATTAATTACAGGCTTCCAGAAGCAATTGCAGCAAGAGACGCTATGGCTAAATGTTTATATGGAGCTCTATTTGATTGGATTGTACTTCAGGTAAGATAGTTTTATTAAAAATTATAAGTAATCTAAATCAGTCTTAACAAACATTGTAAATTAACATTCTGTTTTTGTTAGGTAAATCATGCTTTACTTTCAAAAAAAGATACCCTCAGAGATCATCAAGGCAACAGTATAGGTGTATTAGATATCTTTGGTTTTGAAGACTTTAAAATGTGCAATAGCTTCGAACAGTTATGTATAAATTACGCTAATGAACAATTACAACACTATTTCAATCAACATGTTTTTCAATACGAACAACGAGAGTACAGAAAACAGGGGATTAGATGGACAGATATAGGCTACAGTGATAATTCAGGTTGTTTAAATTTAATAGAAGGGAAACCGAATGGCCTTCTTTGTCTTTTAGATGATCAATGCAAGTTAGTATTCAATATTACTTTTATTCTGAAGATACAAGTGACACAGCATTTCTCTAAATTAAAATTTTTTTTATAACAGCTTTCCGGGTGCAACGAATGAGACACTGCTACAAAAATTTAATTCAGTACATAAAGACAATCCATTTTATGAAGCACCACAACGACGCGAAGCAGCCTTCGTTGTACGTCATTACGCAGGGGCTGTTAAGTACCAAGCTGCTAATATGAGAGAAAAAAATCTGGATTTAATGCGACCGGATGGTGTTGTTGGTGTATTGAAAAATTCTTCTCTTGCTTTTGTTCGAGAATTAGTGGGTGCAGATCCGGTTGCCGTATTTAGGTGGGCAATACTTCGAGCATTTTTTCGTGCTCATTTTGCTTTTCAAGAAGCAGGTCGAGCTCATAGACATGGTCGAGGTATAGTATACTTTTAACGGTATAGAGTAGTTTTATTTACGCTAAAGTTATCCATGTACAATAATATGAAAATTTTTGTTTTATTCTAGCTGATGGTACAAAAACATCAATACAAAACAGGTATAGGACACCGAACGAGAATTTGATAAGGTATACATATTTTTTATCTACTTTTATATAATTTTTACTCTCGTAAAGGGTGACTCAAAAATATTTGAGTGCTTGTACTCATAATATAGAGCAATATTTATTAGTAATATAATAATGATCGTGATAAACAAATGGCAATGTTATTGCGCTTGTTTTTGAATATGTTTTATCTGCATATTATCTCACCCTACAAAATATAAATCTACGTTGATAATATTTGCATCAAGCTGAAGAGGTTCCTATGTGTTTATAATTGAAGCAAACGTTAATTATATTTACATTGGCCACATGTCTTTTGTCCCTGTAGCCATCTTGTGACGTTGTCGACCGTCAATCTAACTATTAACCGAATCGCGTAAGTGGTCTTTTGATCCACTGTATGTGTCATTTTGGCAAAAATTACCTTTTTTTGTGCTAAGATGTCTTATGGATTTACAACGTTTATTTTTAGTTTTAGCAAAACATATTAGCAAAGCTTAAAATACAAATTTCACTGAATTTATAACACAAGTTAGAATTCACAAATTATAAACAGTTTGTAAATCCATATAACTTTTTTCAATCTTATGTGTGAAAAATATTGTTTAGAGTTTTCTGTATGCACTTTTTCTGTATTAAATGTGATTAGAGTGCAATATTCATAACTTTCGCAGTACAGTTATATCCTGTTATTTAAAATATATTACTTTATTTGCTATTACTCTTAAGCATGGTTAACAATTCAACAATAATTTTTTAGTTATACAATTCATGCCAGTCACATTACTTCATCGAAATCATTCACGTAAGATTTTCATTAATGAAACCATTTCCTTTCTGAAATCATGAGTAAGCAAAATTAAAAGCTTAAATATTGATGCTGAACAATATTCGGATACATAAAACTACCAAAGAAAAACTAAGCATGAGAGACTTTTTCAGTTCGCACAAACATAATCGTCCACCAAGCTATCAGAAGCAGCGCAGTGTCTGTATACCATCAACTATACCCATTACCACATTATCTTCTATACAACTCGAAAACAACGACAATGTAAACAACAACCGATTGTCGTGGCCACAATCTCGAAACATTAATCAAACGCAACACCCATCAAATGTAACTACGATGAAGGGTTACTTAATAAGGGGCAGGGAAGACCAGCCTCATAGTAATAATAAACTCAGACGAGATACTCATAGTCCGCTTGAGAGGGTGCTTCCAAAAGACGAAGCAAACGTCATGGAACGCGCTAATCAAATCGTCATGTATGTAAACAGCATCTATTTAATACTCCATACATTGTAATATTTAAGCTACAAAAACTCACTGCTCTACAATAAAGGTAGTGTGTGCTCTATAGTTACTCTGGGTGAAGGATTTCTTTGCGTAGGTAATAGCATTTCAATAGGACATTAATGGTCTTCCCATGCAGTCATATACAGCTTTCTACAAGTGTTCATTGTTTTATGAAATCTTCACGTATTTTTTAGAGATCATCAGAATCATTTTATTTGATGTACCATAATATTCACGATCATTATCCCCAATCGTCTTTTATTCACCACTTTTTAATTATTTCTTCATAATCTTAGCTACAGTTAATGCATGTTAACTTTACAACAGTAGTTTTCTTCAATTAATATTATATAAATTGATCCACTTAATTCTACAATTAACTTAAACAGGAAATATGTATCTAGAAATCGATAATACTATTTAAAACTAAAGTAAAGCTAAAGTATTTAAAACATTTATTTCTTTCCAATTTTAGTATAAATTAAGAATGGGTTAATTTATATTTCATGCTGCTTGATACAGCATATATATAGAGTTCAAACGATTTTATAGCACTAAAATCTTTCTTGCTAGCAATTAATTATAATTAATTGCACGATTACGTTTTCTTGTGAATTAAACGAATTGCAAATTTTGTATAAGATATACTTTTTGTACTAATGAAAACTATATGAAGATAGCTGATAAAGAATGCGAATTGCTTATCATTAAGACTAATAAATCATATTAATCCATGCATCTATTTAGTGCATAACAATTAAACTATATTTCTTACTTCTTCTAAATCTTACTTCTAAATCTGCAGATAACTATTTCTATACACAATTAATCTTAATATCATATGCTTCTTTATATTTTTTAATCTAGTCATATAAATTTTAATGATATTCTGCTAAATGTTTGCTATTTCTATTTCCTAGTACGTTTGTAATAATTAATTGTTGCTATTTGCAATGCCATACATGTCATTATAGGAATCGTAATTTCTCCTTTTCCTGTTTGTCATTTCACTTTAATTAATAAAAAAAAATCGAAATATGCATATACATAATTACATGTTGCCTCTTTTAAAATTTAAAAATATAATTTATGCGCATTTTTTAAATTAAAAAAACAGGAAAAGGAATCTATAATCCATTTTTCAATACTAACGCATTAAAATTTAATACTTTTACAGGAAAAATAAATCATTTCGACCAAGAGAACGAGGTAAGAAGGGTCTAAAAAATCTACAAACTGTTAAAACTCTTGCTGGAAGAACACAGAGTTATGGATCAGGACCTGGAAAAGCAAGAAAACAGCCCATGACAGTATCTGCACAATTTCAGCAAAGTCTGCATAGTCTTATGGATACTTTAAATCAAGCAAATCCTTTCTTTATTAGATGCATTAAAAGCAATGCTAATAAAGTACCAAACGAGTTCGACGAAGAAACGGTGCAACGACAGCTAAGATATACAGGAATGTTAGAAACAGTCAGAATAAGACAAGCTGGATTTAACGTTAGATTAACATATGAAGAATTTATTCAATTGTATAGAATGTTATTACCTAAGGGTTTATTAAGTTCTCAGTCTGACGTTAGAGATTTTCTATTAACGTTAAATTTAAATAGAGACAATTATCAACTTGGAACAACTAAAGTGTTTCTTAGAGAATCAGAAAAAATTAAATTAGACATTGAATTACACCAACAAATAATTACAAGTATCACAACTATACAAAAGTGGTTCCGTGCGTGTTTGGAAAGAAGAAAATTCCTTAGATTGAAAAATGCAGTTGTGCAGATACAATCATTTTGGAGGATGATCATTGCCCAAAGATTTGCACATTCTTTACGCACTAGGATCGAAGCTGCTGTTCATATCCAAGCTGCTTGGAGGGCATACAAACAGTATAATTGGTTTAAAAAACTTAAGTCGTGTGTGATTGCATTTCAAGCTCATATTCGTGGTAATAGAGCCAGGAAAGATTTTGCAGAATTAAAGAAAAGAAAAAAGTTGCCTGTTGATAAAATCGGAGAGTATAAAGAAATTCAGAATCAAGGTGTACCTATATATGATAACAGCAAGGTATATCCTAGGCTGAGGAATAATGAAGAGTAAGTACTCGTATTCAGAAGAGATTAAATTGCAAAAGATTATGTTGGCAAATATTATTATTATCATTTAACTTATAGATCACTCGCGGATAATGGATTGTTGGAATTTAATACAACTCGTAAAATAGAGTCTCAGAATCGCCTTACATCAACAAGGTAAATAAATATTAATTGTTTATACAATACAATACATTACTTAATTACAAAATATGTATTATTTTTATTTTACTTAATTATAACAATATCTATTAATTATAGAACGGACAATGTGCCTCGAGATGGTTCAATCGATACAAGTATGTCATATTCAAAGCGTAAAATTATACCAAATACAAGAATATTGCACGAACCTAGCTCAATCTTAAGAAATATGGACTTTTTCCCTTCAGATGAATTTAACGAGCGTAAAAGCAGTTTAGAAAGTTTGACTAGTTTAAGAAGCTATGAATCTCAAGTGAGCGTTAACAGCTCTGAGTCCCAAGACAATTCTTATAGTAAACCTGTACCGAATACTAGAACAAAACGTGGTGATCAATCCCCGGTAGTTGCAGCAAATACAAACTTAGTAAATGCTTCAAGCCGATTATCGTCTGTTAATAAACGAACAGACAGTTCGTCGACAGGGTATAGCGATGGAGAGATTGATACAGAAATTCCAAGCACGGTACAAAGTGCTCCGCCTGTCTTTAATACAGCTCCATCATTCTCAAATCCACGCGAAATGACATGCTATCAGTCTAACATAAGCCTAACGCATAGTCCAATTTCATTAGATGTTTGGCGTCGTCGAACAGATTTTTCGTCCATTAATTATAGTGATTATTTAGTATCTGGTCCTCAAAAATCAACATTGACGCGTTCCCCAAATGTGTCCCAGTATAAAAATATAACGGATAACTTATACGAGCAAGACAAACCAAATGAAGCATCGAATTATAACGTGAAGTTAGACAGTGATCGTTTTGTTCATATGGAAAGTTCATCATCCAGAGAACAACGTCGATTAAGTGACAATAGTGTATCGAGCGAACGGATAGAAAGTATCCCAGCTTCACCGATTAGACGTGATCATACTTGCGGTCACAGTAAAGAAATGAAAGATTTTAGTTACTTAAGAAGGCAAAACTCAGAAGGAGATACATCTATGAAATTAGATGTGAATGATGAGAATGCTTTAAAAGGTCTCTTGTTGAAAGGAACTTCACCGAAGGAAAAAAATTCGAGACCAAAGGAAAAATGTGAACCCGACGTGCCTGTCAGAAGCGCCAGAAGAAATCGACCCACGCGAGAAGTTCAATGCCGATCTATGGGCGAGAGTGTATCAGAAACCAATAGTGGAGAAGCAAAAAATCTGTTTCTGGGTACAATTAAAGAGAGTGATCTACACAAATCAACAGCTATACGAAGTCGGAAAGATAGTCCGCACGATACACCTTCGAGATCGGTGACGGATTGGCCTGTAAACAAAAATGAAGCTGCATCAAAAACGCAACAACCTGGTAAGCGCATGAGATCGAACGCTATAACAACATTAGAGTTAAGAAGAAGAAATTCGGATCCAGCGACAAAAATATCAGGTCTTAGCGAAGACAAACCTGGAACCGATACGAGTCCCAATGATCTAAAACTCGCACCTGAAATGAATCTCTTAGAATGGAAGGGCAATCTTTTCACGTTAGCTGGTCATTGTTTTAGAAAAGTAGCAAGGTTTGCCAAAGACGATGTATGCGTATGTTGCCATGAGAAGATGGATGCGTTCGTTACGCAGGGATATAAATGTATCGATTGTAAACAATTATACCACGTTAAGTGTATTCAGAATGGTGGAGTACTTAAAATGCCATGTATATTAGTGAACACTCCAGGTAGGCGAAAAAACAGAAAACCGCCACGAACGCCGTATGATACCTCGAAACAAGTAGTGGCACCGAAATTCAGTCTAACCGGTACATCTGCGTTTTCCGATAGCACTGATAAGATCATATCCGACGCGAAAGAATTAGCTCTCATGCAAGATTTTATTACGAAAAAGATATACATAATGGAAGGGCAAGAGGAAGGCAGAAAACCGAGCGAAGTCGATCGTGTATTTAGGCAGGCTTTGCGCAAGTTTAAAGACGACCTAGTGATCACTTACAGCGTTGCTATTCAGCAGGGTGTCGAAGGCAATATCAAATATACTGACCTAATTGCGAATTTTTTACACGTAATGGAAACCGTCTGCAAGCAAGAAAATACCAGTGAAGATTTTCCCGTAACCATGGGAGTAAACGCATTTAGAGGATTCATGAATGAATTTATGACACTAGTCAAAACAGAAGCACCAGAGAAACAGAGTAAAAGCAAGCGTAAGAAAGAGAAGAAACGGAAACATGAAGAACCAACACGACATGGTAATCATATGTTCCAGTTAACTATCATAAACATACCTACAGCGTGTGAAGTGTGTACGTCTTTCTTTATGTGGCCTATCGAACGGGGACTTGTTTGTCAGAGTAAGTATATATTTCTTACTTAATCCCTCTTAGCCTCTTTCTATGACTTTTATTTACATTTACATTCGTATTTACATCTTTATGTTTAGATTGTAAGTTAACGTGCCACAAGAAATGTTACATAAAAGCGTCAGCCGAGTGCGGAAAAGAAGCTTCGTTGCACGAGATGAACTGTCAGAAGATATTCGGTGTACCGTTATATAAATTAGACTGTGGTGACGGTAAAGTACCGATAGTGGTAGACCGATTGATCACAACCATAGAGATGCATGGTCTTTACACGGAAGGTATATATCGAAAGAGCGGTGTCAGTTCCAAAGTGAAAGAATTAAAGTTGAAAATGGACGAAGGTGATCTGGAGAAGGTGGACTTTGAGAATTACCAAGTACACGTGCTTGCAGCAGTATTGAAAAGTTTCTTTCGGGATATGCCCGAGCCCCTCCTCACCTTCGAGTATTACGATGATTTCCTACACGCTGCGAACTTGACGGATCCACGGGATCGAATCAGCACGCTTTTCGCCATTTTGAAGAAGCTGCCGAAGCCAAACTTCGATTTGATGGAACGTCTGATCGTTCATCTAGCCAGAGTAGCGCTTCACGAGGTCGACAATCGAATGTCTCCGTCGGCTCTCGCAATAGTTTTTGCACCGTGCATTCTGAGAACGAACAGGACGTTGCCCGCGCAAGATTCCTTGCAGGACGTTGGCAGGCAAACCTGTTGCGTCGAAACGATCGTACAAGAGAAACTGAGGGTCGTACGTGCAACTTTAGCCGATATAAATACACTCGAATCTGCTTGTCACACTGCGACTTATCGTCTATCCAGTTTACGATCTTCGAAGATCTTCAGTCCAGAGGAATTAAATCCGGCAACCCCGAGTGTAGCCACTAGAGGCGGCACTACGGATCGAGATAGAGATCGAGGTGACGAAGAAGAGGCACTTCTCGTCGATCATATACAAGAAATCCAAAAGGAAAAGGCCCTACTAACTTCAACTCTACCCAGCCTAACGAGAGCTTCTTCGGACGATGACCTACTTTTATCTGCAACGGACTTGGACGACGGGTCTCTTGACGACCTTCTCCCATCTTCTGCCGGTAAATTTTTTCGTTAATTTCCATTCTTTGAACATTGATCGTGCACGTACGTGTTCGGAGAGAAGATTCATTTTAGCCTGTTGACGCGTATGCTCGTATTTCTTTAGCGTGAAAAAGGAAAAGATTTAGTCGCACGTACCTTTCAAAATTTTTTGTAAATAATACAAAATCATCATCATTTTTCATACTCTGATAACAAGGACAAATTGAAGGAGATTTGTGATTTAATTACAAACAGCACCGATTGAAGTTAACGATAAATTCCTTTCTGTTAAATTGAACGATTGTAATTTATGCTTTCTGTTTTATGTCTGTGAATAGACGGACTCGTAAGAAAGAAACCCATCCAGAGGCAAAGTTCCGCGGACAATGCATTTCCCACGATCATCAGTGTCGACGAGGACATGGTAATGGTATGACCATCTTCTGTGGACATTGCCACAAGGAATGATGATCGTTAAGTGTAGCAACATGACACGCGTTGTGAAGCGTTGACTGACGGCAGCGAATCGACGAGTCTTACTTCTGGTCTCATCGGCAAGCCGCTAGTAATTTAAATAAGTAGTAAACACGATATTAGGTAGGTCTAGTAATTTGTTCCATGCGAAGTTAAGCTGATAATTCGATCAAACATTATATGAATATATATAAATATTATTTTTTTCCACTCTGTCGCAAAGCTTTCAGAGGTTTCTAAAGGATAATTAACAAATTACGCGAACATACAGCTTCACGTGATACGTATTAAATATTCATTTTATAAACTACTTTTCTTCTGGAATGCATTCCTCTTATCGAAGACTGTCAAATCAGGCTAGATGTTTAGAAAGCTCCATCGAAGCAGAACACATTTTATTACAATCTCTAGGTATTCTATAAGTAGAATATCTCTTCGTTTTGATATGTCATGTTTCATTTTTCTGTACAATCGACGTGAAGGGTTATGATAGTTATCCTGTGAATGAAGAATGGAAAACCAAGTGAAGATTATCGGTTGTTGTTATGAACGTTTAATCGCATTTAAATTCTCGTTC
This sequence comes from Heterotrigona itama, assembly GCA_903986555.1. Classification (NCBI taxonomy): domain Eukaryota; kingdom Metazoa; phylum Arthropoda; class Insecta; order Hymenoptera; family Apidae; genus Heterotrigona; species Heterotrigona itama. The sequence continues at coordinate 56,404 of CAJDYZ010007053.1, forward strand.
TACTTCAAGTTTTTAATCGGTTCGTTCGAAAACGATCCATCCTTGTTCTTTGCTCTTTTTACAAATTTTATAGACTGTTACGTGAATCAACACGATAGTGACTACTTTCTTTCTTAACAAATACGCAGGTTTATGCCGTTTCCTTTGACAAGCACAGATTTAGAAGCGAAAGGTATCCTTTTGTTAATGAGACAATGTCATTGATCGATGATTTGAGAAAAGAAACCACCTTGTCAGGTTTTGTTTTTTTATCAGATACGTTTTTCAAAAAAGATAGTTATCGAATCGCTGGTTCAAGCAGGGGATTTGAATCACGTGAAAAGAGGGAAAGAGGAAACCAAATTCTAGCTTGTACATATATTATTAGGTTATCCGAGAAGTTCGTGCCGATTTCTGCACAATTGTTTCGATCAATAGTATGTTTACCGTATCTATGAATACTATGAAAAGCGCAGCCACGAACTTTTTCTACAGATGCTTTTATTATTTCTTTCTTTCCTCCCTTTCTTCTGAGAAAAACACATCATTAAATCTTTTTTTTTTTTTTTTTTTTTTTTTAATTCTTTGAAATCCCCCCTGATTATTACTTGGCAACATATCGATATTATTAAGTTCTTTTACTCGTTAAAAAATATTTTTCCTAGGATGCGCAATTCTAATTTTTCTCGTCACACGTAAGGATGTTTCCTCTTTAGCTGAAACACGAACGTAAGAAGCAGAACTATTTTAGTAATATAATGCGGCGAAAACTTCTCGAGTCACCCGATATATACGATAATGAGCATCTCGTAATAATCTGTTATTACTGTTAACTTTACGAGAGTCGTTACTAAGATTGTATTTCTACTGTCGATATTTGCCGCGCAGGACTTACACACGCCTATACTTTGTCGATAAAATACGTAAAACACAGGGCCTGCCAATTATGTACTTTCTTTCGTATCAGTTTTTACTTAGGCTACTCTTTCTCATACAGACTCCTTTATATATATAAAACGCGTCCGAACGAATACGTACTAATGTATAGGTATACACAGCACACACATACGCACACGCGCGCGCGCGCGCGTTACACAAATACATGGAAAACATTTTGCATACACGAGTACTTATGTATATACAAAGATTTTTTTGTATGCACCGGACTGAGCAGACGGTTTTTCTTTTTTTTTTTTTTTTTTT
>CAJDYZ010007053.1:61454-75084 GCA_903986555.1 Heterotrigona itama
TTTCTTCGAACAAAAAAGTGAACGTGTACGTGTGATAAACATAGAACGAGTTAGACAGAACCCCAGGCATGATGGCGTTATGTCGCAGACATGATATAAATATACATATATAAATATATGATTATATAGATAGATAGATAGATAAATAGATAGATATATAAATACGTAGTGGTACGTGTGCAGAAATCGTGTAGATGCGCGTAAAAGAATCTCGATAGGTGACTCGTTCCTTCATCGCATAGTCGGGAACGTCGCGCATCGATACATTGTCGCGTACATGTTTCAGCGCCGTGGTCGCGCGATTTTCGATAAAATGAATCGAAAGTCGAATAAAATGCGCATATACACACGCGCGCGCGCATACATATATACACACATATATACATATATGTATATTTGTATAAAAAGTAATAATAGGCACGCGAAGAGTTGAGAAGAACGGAGAAATTGAGGGAGTGATCGGCGTAGCTTTGACTTAGACGCAGCCACGAGTCTCGCGCTCAACCCGTGAAAAAAGTCTCCGTTCCTCTCCACCTGTGAATTTCTACGAAACGGAACGATTTCACGATCCTGCCACGCTCACCCTTCTCTTTTCACTCGCTCTCATTCAGCAACCCATATTTTCCTCTGTCCCTGCCATCCCTCCCTCTTCTTTCGATTCTCTTTATCCTTCCGTGCGTCCATCCAGCGTGGCCGAAACGCGGCCACCGTCGCGGTTTTCTTTTTAAGTAGTGTATAGTATATCGTATCGCTGCGTTTACAGATCTTCTTTGGCGCGTTCATCGTTCAGCTGCCTGTTTGTGTCGTTGCCTGGCTGCCTGTGTGTGAGATGCAAGAGTTGCGATGCGTCGCGCGTACTAGACGCGCGTGGGTGCGTGGATGCGCGCGAGTGTGCTCGAAGCTGGCGTCGGATCGTGGTTCACGGGAACGAATCACGTGACTGCACTCGCGCGGGAACGATCGATTGCTACCGTCGCATGCGGAAGGACATTCCGCGAACAGCGGATAACCCGCCGCTACTCGAGGAAAGCTACTCGACCTTAAGAGCGGATAACGCGTATCGCGGGTTCGTGCCACCGCGAGTCGCAATTCCAACTTCCCTCGTAACTCGTAACGGATCCTTCTATGGGGCAAGTTTCAAGTCCCGTGCTGAAAAACTTCAGTCCGTGAACGACAGTCTTTCGATAGATCCGTCGAAAAGCTTCGAGCGTGTATCAAGAACAGGCGTGTTTCTCTGGTCGCGCGTGCGGATAATTGTGCGTCGGGCCACGAAACACCGCGACCGCTCTATTCTTCGACCCTGCGAATTTCCCGTTCTCTCTTTTTATTTCCACCATTCGATTCTCTTTATAGACCATCGAGAAGATTATGAAATATCGTGGGCCTTTTTTCCTCCCGCTCGATCGCGTGTTTTCGACACCCTAATCAGGATAAGAATTGGCAAACGAAACACTGTGATACAGTAACGCGCGACACTTTGTTCCAACTTTCTATTCTCCCTGTTATTTCATTCTGTCGACCACGACTGCAACTTCCAATAAAGGCGAACAATTTCTTTTACATACTCGAAATACGAAATACGAAAATTTTTTTCCTCTCGCTGCTAAGATCCAATATGGACGATAGTCTCGTTGAAAGGAATACAATGAATGTCTTTCTTTCTCTCTTTCTCTCTCTCTCTCTCTGTTTTTCATCCACATATATATTTTTTTTTTGTTTTGGTTCTTCCACGCAGATTTCTACCGAGAACACGATAAAGCGGTTCTGTTACCTGCCTGCCGAGTAGATGACACTTGTTCCTTCTCCCTGTGCGATTCAGATTTATTGAAAAACTTGACTTCCCGCGAGTTCTTCCTTTCTTCAAACCTTCTCGCGCGAAAACGAAAAAGAGTGAAATTTCGGTGAAAAATTTTTCATATGGCGTGGTTGCGTTACGTGAAATTCGAGGCACATTCTGAAGCTCGTTTGCCTGTAATACGATTTCATTGCGGATTATTCCCCGTCGTGTTTCGATCAGATGAAACGATGGTACAAATTTTATTTTCATCTGAATTTTGTCGCACGAAATTTTCCGTTTTTCAAAGCTCGCGTTCGGTCCGATGTAACGATGTACACGACTCGAAGTTGAATCGAGGGGGAGCGAGAAGCGAACGCGTGACGCAAAGGGAAGAAGAGATGAGAATGTTGCGAGGGATGCGACGCGTTCCGACGTTACGAGGGCTGCTAGTTGTGTAATTGTGTACGCGTTTGTGCGTGAATTTTACGGGGGGAGGTTTAGCTAGTTGATCCGCGAATCTGTAATAACGTTTACTTGATGTGTGAGCTCGTGTCTAGTGTGCATATGTATGTGTGTATGTGTGCGTGTGGAAAAATTAGTGTGCCCGCGAGATTGTGTGCGAGGTTACTCTCCGTGATCGACTGTAATTTTATATAATATTTGTAAGGCAAAAGAAATATTATGTACAGCATACCTGACAGTAAATAATAAGTATCTACCTTATACCTAACGTTACGTTCATCCTCGCACATGTTTTATTACTTTTCTCCCGTCGAGAAAACGAGAACTTTATGGCAAAAAGATTGAGTTTCGACGAATATCTTTCTTTTTCTTTTTTTAAAACACTGCCGAATATAGAGTTCCGATAAACCTTGTTACTATCGAGCTTTCATTGATAGACGTAATTACATTAAATCTCCTTCGACTGTATTATATACTTTTCACATAGAAATATATTTCAATTGACGGTGATAGGTGAAATATATTTCATAATATTACATAATATATTAAAATATATTACATAATATATTTCATAATATATGAAACCTATTCATAGAAATATATTTCAATTGACGATGATTGGTCCATTACGTCAATTGACGTACGTACATTCTATTATCATGGAATGCTAAAATTTTTCGTATAATCGTCAATAGTAACTTGCCCGACAGAAGAAAGTTTCTGTTTCTGTACGGAGAAATTCGATCGCAGTTAAACATATCCGCACACGTTTGTATTTCTGCCTGCGTCTTAAATTAAACGTAACTTATAATAGCCATCGAGCAAAGGTGCACGGGACTCGAGAACAGCAAAGGATTCGTGCGAGATCCACCGTGCTAATTTTCGCGGACGTCGGTAGAAAGTGGAGAAAAACTGGTGGACAGGAGATTGAAATCGGTTGCTGCAGCTCCTGTTATCCTTTATGATCCTAGTTACAACAGTCCTTTGGTACAAAGCGCGCGTTACAAGCACGTCTAGTTCGTGCACAGTGTGTGCCGGGGTTTTGTAATGTGGATCGTCATAGACGGCAACGTTATTACTGGTACGTGGCTTCGAAGTTGACCTCTCTCATGAAAATAGCGGGAGATACCATCGGAGCACGCGTACGTGTACCGGCTTTTATACACGTGATAATTGTCGACGAAGAACTCGGGGACACAAAGCGACGCTTATCGCCACCGTTAATGCAATAATACTTTCTGGAAATATTTGGCAAATCCACCAACTGTTTTATACAACCATGAACGAGATCATTTCCCCACCGGCCTCGAGTCTATCGATTGTTCGTTAATTAACGCATTTCCGAATCATCTACCGAATTAATCGTCCGCTATGGTCAGACGTCTGGTTTGATGGTTTGACATGGCATTAAACCGCGGATCACGAAATTTTCGCATCTGCAAGCTTGAAAGGTGTATATCAAATGTTATTCATCTGCAGTAATATTTTTTTAACGACGCTTATGCTTTAGGATGTACAGGATTTTAACACAGCAACAGTTGTTTCCCCAGCGATACTGAATATATTCCATTATACAAAGAAGCTTCTTCTCTGAACTGTTAACAAGGATCTTCGTTAATAAAATTTAGTAAAGAAACTTTCATCGATTCTGTGATTCGCGTCAACGCGAATAACTGACTTCGGCGCTTAAATTTCGAGTCGAAGAGTTGAAAAGGAAATTGACCGTTTGTCCCTTGATATTACCGCCCAGTGAAAACTCGCTTAGCCAGGCGGGACGGCCTTCAGCTTGTTTAACTTGGCACGTCCGATTGTAACCGATCCCCAGTACTGGATCAAACTAAAAATCAAACAGCCGGTTTCATTCCGTTCGTATCGAACGCGAATTTTCGACAAACGTGTGACCGGTCCTTGGCCGGCTGTGAAGTACGTCGTCTCGATTCGCCAGTGGTCCATAAAGGGTGGTTGGAGCTGGCCGAGGGGGGAAATTATGAAAGTGGCCGACAGGAAAATCTCTCACAATTCGTGCGACAGAGCAAACGGACGGTAATGTTCCGCGGTTGGACAGAAATGAAATTCCGGTGATATAACCGTTCGAATTCATGGACAATCGGTAGAAAGAGAGAGAGAGAGAAGAGGAACGGAGAACAGTAAATTCTGCCGATAAATTGGCGACACCACTTCTTCTAAACCGAGTACGTGCACCGTTCCTTCCCTTTTTCCACTGCCGGAGTCACCTTGGCCACGTATGCTTTCTATTCCTCAAAGGATCCACGTACGAAGACGATGATTCTTTCCCCTCGGCCACAGATGACGACGTTTTCAGTTTTTCTTCGCTGGTGGCATTTTTTTCCTTTTTTTTAACGTCCCTACTTAGCGCTAGAAAGTCTCCATCGAAAGAAAGGTTGATCGTCAGAAATGAATTCGAGGTAAAAAGTAGTTGTTTGAAGGGAACCAGATGACACCGTTCCTAAAATGTACAAGAGGAGTTACCGTAACACGAGGGTCGAAACGAAGTGATACCGTCGAGGGGAAATTGGAATTTAGGAAATACCAAGAAAGCCGATGTTAGAGATTAGGGAATATTGAGAGAAGAAAATTGGGAAATTAGGAAGTACTGAGTTTAGATTAGATTAGAAATTGGAGAATGGAAGCTGGAAATTCGTAAGTGGTGAGAATTTGAAAATAGAGGCGCAATTAGAAACGTGTTTCGAGCTGTGAGTAATTTATTTGCGACACTCGAAAATCGAAAGAAGTATTTATGTTAAATAATCCAGGGTAGTTACACATTTTACGGGAACTTCTTCTAGGATAGAATAACCTAGATTTTTTTCATCTTGAAGCTCGCATGTACGCAAATTTAAACGCTTCCATAAAACAAACAACAAATTCGCTGCGAATAATAATAAAATTCGTTCTTGCTCATTTATCGATATTGACAGTCGTTATTAACCAAGAACATCATTTCGCATGAACAATTTTTTCCCCATTAATGGACACGTTATCGTATAATAACGATAAATCACTTAATTAAACGACGAAATAATTACTCAGTTAATTTATTTATATATATTAAACAATCTCGAAATATAAACAGACTTTTAAATTTGCTGACGATCGAAATATATTAAATTTTATATTGTATGTATTGTTTACGAAAATAATGGCGCTTTCGTAATTGATGTTTGTATGAATTTTTTCTCTGTTTTTAGAACATCGTATCCACGATTCCTACAAAAGTGCTTTGCGTTTAATACATAACCACCTTAGGTAATATTTCAACTATGAATTATTCTTTGTAAGTAGACTTTTTTAATAACGTATGATCTCTACGTGTAAAAACCCACAATTAGACCTATACCTATAATTTTTTCAACGAATAGTTGATACTTCATAAAACCTTTTTAAATTAGAAACATATATATATATATATGTTTCAATCATTTTAAGATTCTACTCAACATTGAGTAGACGCACTTAAAGTCACTTAACTCGGTGTGTATTTTATTTACTCTGAATTATTTCTTAATTGTTGGGAGTAAAAAATTAGATCAGAGAATTTTATCTAAACTGTATTTAACATATTTGCAATGATTTTGAAAAATGTATCTGTAGCATAGTGCATCCAAGTTGTACTTTTATGCGCCCTCGAAATTAATTCTCTCAGAAGCGCAAATAGCAATTTGGCTCGGCATAGAAATCGAGAATCACCGCGTCAGTTCTAACGTACACTCACAATCAGAGTGATTTCCCCGCAATTTTTCTCCACTTTCCGTTCGGTTGGACACGCGGCGTTCCCGTTCTGTCCTCTTCCTCCCCTTTGTCCCCTTCTTCCGGCAGAAGAGGCGCGTGTGTGCGTGGATAATCGATGGCAAGAGGCCGCAGGGGAAACGAGACCACCAAGATTCAGATTTAACCTAATTTGCTGAACAAATTGCTCTGTCCCCCGTGATTGGCCGTGGCTCGTTGCGTCTGGCCGAACCGGTCTCGATTCTCGATTCGTCGTATCGAAAGGAGTGAAAGCACCCCTGAATCTCCGAATCTGCCTGACACGCTCTGCATGCGAATATAGTCCGCGAATCAAAGTGAGAATTTATGATCTGCAAACGGTGACGCGGCGCGTGAGTCGATCGCGCGTGAACGCAGAAGTATCGGTACGGCGTTTGGACAATGGAGATTTAATACCGTTTGTATCCTATCGCAGCATGCGCCAGTAGAAGATATCGAATCTGTTCTATTCAGGCTCGAGTCCTCTCGCAAATACGGATTAGATCGTATATATTGGAATCGCTTTTACAATATTAGACCAGCGGGGAAATAAATGACCGGTAAATGGTCGACATTCACATTTTTAACCTTTCGCGCTCCGAGCCATGTGTACCTCCTCCTTCCCCCTCCCCCGGGTTATGATTGATGACTCGTCGACTGTTTCTTGATATCGTATTAATCCTCGGCTTAATTCAATCGGTATTAACATCGCGGATATTTTATTAGCATCTCGAGAGCGAACGAAATTTGCGTTCAAATTGCTTTATAATTTCCTTATTAACAGTCGGTATTTAACGTGCGTGATACGCGTTAATAAGTTGCAGTCAGGGAATACCCGAATCGAGTCAATGTAATTCATGCATGTCTCGCTTCTTCATTTATTAACGGTTCGTAAGCTCGTTTACATTTCGCTGGTGAAAAATACGGAATTCGCGATTTTCGTAGGAAGGAAATTTATTCGCTAGTTCGTTATAATTAATTAATCTAAGCAGCGGGGAAAAATTTGAAAAATTGGCAGAAAATAACCGAGTTAAATTCGTAATTTAATTTAATTAAATTGGCGGATGATGCTACTAATTGCGGAGGAGTTTTGTATTAACGCGAAAGATATTAAAATTGATAATTTGATTTCAAACGTATTATTCCACGCGCGATTTTATCTTTCTCTTTCATCTTTCATTTTAAAATTATTAAAGATAATCGCCGGATTGCCACACGTAATTACACGTAGTCGTATCTGAATTTGTCATTTAATTCCTGTCAACTTAACAGTCCTATCAACTCGGGGATGTAACACAGACAAACAAGAACATAGGTACGAGTATACGATATTGGCTCTTTTTTTTACAAACGATCTTGCGTATCTGTAACGATATTTTGCTCGGCGTAGTTGGCTATAGTTATTCTTGACCCGTGCAAAAATGTCAAGGGCCCTTTCAGGTTACACACGGTCACATCGAGCGTTCTCGATTGCCCGAGAAAATCAATATTTATAACCAAGAAGATAGGAAAACAGGCAGAACGTACGTACATCGAAACGAGATTATCCGCGATGTATTTTTCTCCCGCGTGTAATATTTATCTTTATGCAACGCTCCTTAAACCTGTCACACGTGGATCAATTATTCCTTTCGAAACGTACGTTCGAAACGATCATTTGTCATTCACCTTTTATTTTACACTTTTCTTTATTTCTGCTAATATCTTTATATACATTTACATCGCGGTTGCCACGTTTCACGCTTATCCATCTTCATTTTCCTGTCGATCGCGTTCTATATCACGGGGATGGATTTTCGTCAATAAACGACGAACAAGATGAACGGTGGTAAATCCTCTGACCGGTGAATCGATTAACATCTTCCGAAAATTCGTCGAAAATTCGTTCTACTTACAGTTGTTGCCGTAGACGAATCGATACTAGCTTGTTTTCATAGTTTACGTGCCTCGAACGAAGCTAAGGATTCCAGTTATCTTTTGTAGTAGAAGATTAACGAATCCCGCGAGGAAAGAGATATTTGTGGACGGAAGAGATCAGTTGACGTCTGAGCTTCGGTTACGACCTCTGACTCCATAAAATTCGCAACGATTGGAAACATTAGTACCCGACGAATAAACTCTTTTTCTCTGGTTAATTCTCCTCGGGAACGTCGCTGGTTGTCTTGAAGAAGTCGTCCGTGATGTGTCTTGACGATGTGTTTGACCGGGTTACAGTCGAACGTGGCGTAGCTTCGATGAAATTGATTGATTATCGCGGTTCACGTTAATATTCCTTAAGGCAAGCTTTGTTCGCAATTTCCACGTTGACACACAAAACAGGATTCTAACTCTCAATCAGGATAAATTCCCGAAGTTGAATTCGGGACGAAGTCCAACTTTTATTGACTTTGAGCGAAGTATTTATATACGTGTGTAGGTACAGCGTGGTGCAGTGTGATTGATTGAATTTTTTTCTTTCGAAGCAATGGGGACTGTAATTGAAGAGTTCCCTGAAAAAGGATGTTTATCGACTCGTGGTAAATACACAGGATGAGCAAAACTGAACGCCACACACGTGGAATTTTAACATAAATAACGCTTTATCAAGTGTTTCCGTGTAGAATGAAAAAAAGTAAAATATATAGTGTTTTGTAGAATGTTTCAGCCAAGAAAATTCACCATATTTTATATCATCGCTATTCTGGCAGATACAAACTGTTTTTTCGTGGAGTCAGTTTTGCAACGCGATTAATTGAAGCGAAAAATTATCGCTTTAAACTGTTATAATTTTGTAGAAAGAAATCATATAACGATATACTTGGCCTACTTTTAACTTGTATTTTAACTATTCTGAATTCGTTTTTTTTGTTTCTCCTTCAAAATATTTTAATCATGTGGCAAATGGAAAAGTGGTCTTTTCTTTAAAAAGGATTGTAAAAATTCGCATGTACGTAAGCACAGTGAAAGATTTTATTTGCGATCAAATCTGTAGTGATCTCGAAGATTGAATGACCCCTTAAAGCTTGTTGTACGACTTTTTCCGACATTTTATGGAATTTTGAATATTAAAGTTTAATAAAACGGCAAAAGAAAACATCGTACAGCAAGGTTTATGTATGCAGTCGTTGTAAAGAAAAAATTTTCAACACCATGAATTGAAAATAATTTTTTAATTGAATTTTTTTTTACAATTTTCGAGAATAAAAGTACTCTTATTTTCCCACACGCTGCGTAATGTAAAAACATCTTTGAAAAAAAAGACAAACTCGGGACAGTCAAAGTAGAAGCGTTATCCTTTAAAACGAGACCAAATAGATCATATGATTTTCTTTTACGAAATACAAAGCATAACAATTTAAAGTATCGACAATTTTTCATCATCATGTGTTATACTCTTCACTGTATGTTTATGTGTGCCGAGTATTTCGTTGAACAATTCGATTATTACAGAATTATTACAGAATTCTCTTCGTAAATTTAAACTCGGTGGTTTAGAGCTACCAGGTCGGTCAAGATGATTTTTTTCAGAGTCTTTATTTTTGCAACGTTTAAAAATAAATGCTTTTCGTAAGCCTTTAGTGTTCAGCTTTATTTACTTCTTACACATTTTCAATCAATAAATCAATTAATTTTTTAATCAATCACACGTTACCTGTTTAGAAACATGTTAAAAGCCTTAAATTACCGAGTTCACCGTTTTGTCCCGGGGATCCTTCTCTCCGAAAACTCTTCAGTTATTGAATTAAAGACTTCGCGCAGCCGGATAAAGTATTGATTCGCAAGAGATGAGTTTTATTGTAGAGGGTGATGGGTAAAGGCATGCTCGAAGGAGGTTGATTTATGAAGTGATCCACACAGGGTTTACGAATTCTGGGCCCCAGGGCCATCGGTGCGTCAGAACCTAATATACTTTCCTGATTTATTCCGTTCGAGGGCGATAAAACGATCGATAAAACTGTCGATACGATTCGAAGACGGAAGAAGGTAGAGAAGTGTTGCTGCTGGTTTCGCGGTGAAGTCAATTAACTCCTTTGATTACGTTGCTTAAATGGAATCCTGGATCGGGCGTGCGAACTCTGCGGCTCTTTTTCATTTACGTTCAAATGACTTTAATTAAATGAAATTGATACTCCTTTTTTGCCGTGCAGAGGTCTCATACGAGATATCGGTATTCTTCATTCCTCCTCCGGGATGTGCAACCAGAGATCGGGACCAGACGCTGGTATAAAACTGCCTGGGCATTTGAAATTCAAACTAAATAACGCTCGATTGTTCTGGTAATGCTTTGAATATTCCAGTAGCTCGGAAAGATCTCTCTCCGTTCGGATGATTGGACCGTATGATTGGAAGTTTGCTTATGTACGTTTTCAATTTCTTGAATTCAAACGAATGGCTCGAGTCTCTTTGACATGCTTCGAATATCGAGTTCGAAGTGGTCGAAATTGTTTGGCCCCCGGTAAGAATTGATTTCAACATCGCGATTTCAACGTCCTTTTCTCTCGCACGATGTAATAAAGTGGCGGAAAGTTGAGAGACGGAACTCTGCCCTGCATCGCAAGGATTTTTCTTGGCATTTTTCATACCGGATGTCGAAATACTTACTTTCATCCTTCTCGTGGACAATAAATTTTAATAACTCTGTTATTCGCGTGCAATAACTTCGAGAGAGGGTGAAAAAAAAAAAAGAAAAAGAAAAGAAGTAAAATTCGATAACTCGTCTTTTCTCGTGGCACGCTGCGCGCCAGCAGTTGAACAAGCAGAGTCAAGCAAGTGGAACACGTATTACTATAAAATTCACATTTTCATCAATACCAGTAAAGATAATTCGGACGACTTGGAACACAAACGAGCCGTCCGAACTTTCAGCCGGCATAAATTATTCATGAGAGAATGCAAGTTTGTCAAGCTTGTTCAAATAATCAAAGTACGCAGTCTGCCGTCCGAGTCGTTTCGAATTCGTTCGAATGTCTAAGCCGAGTTTAATGGGACCGCATCCCATGCCGGTTGATATCGATTCAACGTTTCCGTGAACGTTGCGAAAGTGTTATCGAAGGAAGGTATTATACGTACACGTACCGCGAGGTGGTGAGGTGGAAATCTCGGGAACTGGAAGGCAAACGATCCCGAGGTTGAAGGAGATGAGCCGCGGAGGTTACGTTCGCTCGGTCCCGCGCGAATAAGATAATATCTTTACGTAATTAGCGAGCCCTTTGAAGTAGGTCAGCCCAATTATTCAGCCAGAAAGCATTCGTTTCGGCGAATAAGCTTATTATTCGGTGAACAAGCGTTACGCGAAATATTCAGCGACCGTGTTCCCCGGCCGTCCCGGCGAATTTGATATTTACCGTTAACTGCGAAACCATGCCCGGCGCATGGTATCAACAGCGAAACTGTACACCGTGGATTATTAAAAGGATACGCTGCGGTAATGGCCAAAGGGTGGACGAACTCTCCGGAGGTTTAAATAGAAGTCAAACAGAAACTCGTGGGCAACTCGCGCGCGTGTCTTTGCTCTCAAAGTGGCTTCTAATTTGATAAAATTGAACGTCGGTGAAGAGCCGCCACTGAGGGGAGCTTTAAAACAAGACGAACATTAACCCTGATATTTCTCTTCTTTTTTCTGTTTCTTTTTTTTTTCGTCTTTTTCTTCTTTGGCTTTGTTTCGTTTTCACAAAGAGAGAACTATTTTAATTACCGTTTCCTGGACACCCTTTCCGTCGTCGTACACGGAAACGGCTTCAACAGCCCGTCAATATTATTAATTAACGTCATTTTCACTTGACTAAACTCGATCTCTTCGCGCGTCAAAATATGATAAGAGTCTCTCCACGTTGTCGATAAACATTGCATCCCCTTTCAAAACGATCTGTCCCTGGACACGGGAAATTCTCGACGAGGAGTCGACCCCTCCAGCCGCGAGTCTGGTATCTATTATTACAGGAATACGCGGCGGCGTATATCGAGCACCGTCTAAATGGCTGATATCGAATGACTATCGAAATCTCGGGTCGTGATCATTCTCATCGGGGAAGAGCGCGGGTCAGTCGAGAATTCGAATCGCTACAAGCTACATACTTCGATTGTTCTCTCTCTCTCTCTCTCTCTCTATCTATCTATCTATCTCTCTGCACCCTTTCCCTTTGCTTCCGCTAATCGAATCAAATTCAATTTCCATTTTCCTCGTCCCTTCCCTTCGATTCCGTTCGGCTTCGATGCTCGTCCGTCGTGTCCCGCCTCCGGCGAGTCAATAAAAATTAACGATTGATTTTGAGAAACGCGTGCACGCTTCGTTTCGCGAAAGTACATTTAGTTTGGTCATGTATGCCCGAAAGGTTCGCGGAGTTGATTTATATCACTCGCGTAATTATCGTCCAAATTGACGATGTCATCTTCAAGGTACTCCTCTCCCGAACTTTTCCATCGGGCGAGATTGCTTTTGTCATCTTCGTCGTTTCTTGCTTCGTTGCGTCTACATTCCCAAGATTTGTTGCCCCAGCGTGATATCTTTTTTATTTCGGGGAATAAAAAGGAGTCACACTTCGAGCGAAATCCGGCGAATAGGCTGTCACAGCGGAGAATCCTCTCTCTTTTCTTTCCAAAGTTCTGTTCCCTCACTCGACGCACACGATTACGCAATCTATCAAAGATATCAAGATCTAATGTCGTGCATTGACCGTAGTGCACGGTTTCCTCATTATCGAAGAAAACGATTAGCACTTTACGGATGTAGACGCAATGAAACAAAAGAAGCGACGAATATGATCAAAACAATTTCAATCGTTTCACCCAATGGGAAATTGTCGGCTGGAATAAATGTGTACGTTCGAGAAGGTGGCGTTGTCAAATTTGGGTGAATAGTATTACGTAAGTAATTTTTACAAATAGATTCCGCGAACATTTCAGACGTACCAGGTACGTGCATATCGTGCAGCACCGAGGAAAGGTGAGAGAAAAGGGAGAACAGGGCTGGTTGGTTCCGATGGAAATTCAACGCGAGCCACTTGTAATCCATAAACAAGGAACCGGGCACGAGATACTCGCTTAACGAGCTTGCCACAGTGCGTTGATTCCGCGTCGGGCAATAGGGCAAAACACAGACGAGTGTTGCTACCCGTTGGTGGAAAACAACGATGTTTGAAATACAAAGGAGGTCAGAGACGCATTTGGCGGACGTCAGCTTTATTGTTCCTGCCGGCAGCAGAAGCTCTGAAGCAGCGGAAGCTGATTGATCGCAATCAGAATTTCCATCGCGCGCTCAGCCCGGTTCTCCTCGCACCGATGCAGACGCTCCTCCTGCTAGGTTTTACAACAAGCGAACGGCGCAGAAAGTGAGGCGTCGCGGCCCGCCGCGAAATTTTAACCCTGAATGTACTCGCCGCGACTCGAATGCAAATAAAAATGCATAAACATGCGCCGTGAGTGAGATATGATATCGGGGACGGACGGATGGCGCATCTGAAATTCCGGGGGCAATATTGAAAATTAAAATTCCAGCTTGATGTTTGTTACCGGCGGATTCGGACCGGCAAATATTTTAATATTCACGCAAGTCGCGCGGCGCTGTCGATAGATAGGGAAGCAAGCGAATCGACGAAACGTCTCGGGGGCGAGTTTCCGTGCGAAGAAAATCGTCGAAAGGGGGGGGGG
>CAJDYZ010007053.1:89740-100964 GCA_903986555.1 Heterotrigona itama
GTTTTAGAGTAAAATTTGTTGAAAAACGATCGTTTCATTTGTTGCAGCATTTACATAGTAATTAATTAACGCGAAGTGTGTCAAATTTCGTATAAATCATTTGTATGGCTGCAAAAACTTGATACTACGAGAATGAAATATTTCGTTAAAGACGCGTGGAGATATTTCTCGTAATGAGAAACCACAAATGTTTGCCTTTTGTGTATTTAAAAAAAGAAAAAAGAATAAGCATCGATATTTGGAATATCAGATTTCTCTAGAAATGATAAATAAAACTTGAAAAAAAGAAAGATCTCGATTCTTCAGATATTCACGAAATTTCATGCAAATCGAATGAAATTCGAGATCGGCGTAAACGACGCGGTGGGCATTATGCAAATCGAACGAGATTCGGTTGAATTGACACGAACAAAGATGGATCGGTTAATTCACGGATGGACACTGAACTATGAGTTGATTACTCGTTGATATTTTTATATCGTGTGATTTTGATGCTTTCAAATTAATGTTAACTTCCCCGGCACAACATCCGAGCGAAGCTAAAATCATGGGAGCAGTATCGGTATAGTATCGGGAATTTAATGTTTTACGATAGCTTAGTTCGTTGTACGTTCCAAAAGTTTGTTATAGTGATTTATTGACGTTCTTAAAAGCATTTGTGAGCGTGACGTATACTTGTTTATACGAACAGTTCAATTATCTCACGTTTCGCAGGAACTCCGCAATAATCGCCCTTTATTTAATTTGTAGTTCTCGTCGTACTCGAAGATATTTAATATCATTATTCGATGTTACATCGTGCTTCGATTTACTTATACCGAGACCCGTATAGGAAACAAAGATCGGCCGGAGGTTCATCGTCGAGAAACCTTCGAAGACGAAACATAGTTTTGTTTCAGAATTGATAAACTTCGGTCTCGAAGCAACAAACCTCGTTATTGATAAAATCTATCTCGCTTCTACGAGAAGTTTAACCTATTTTAGGTTTCGAAAGTTGCCGGGAGTTCAACGATATTACAGCGTACATCGAATAATTCGAAAGACAATACCAAATAATTGGGGAAGTAATTTGTTTCTCTCGGCGAGTTTCAGTTTTCAGTTTTCCAGTTATTCGAGAACATATCCGAATCTCAATATTTCCTTAGAAAATACATCCTAACGAGCTGTGTTTTTTCCAGGCGAATGATTTTGCGAAAACGCGTCCGACGAAACTTTTCGTCACAGGAACATCTGTTGCATCGGGCTTTCCTCGCGAAAAAAATCTTTACACCAATACAATAAGAATACATCGCGTGCACGTTCAATTTTAAAGAAGTTACATCTACGGTGCTCGTAGCAATAAAGCGTGGAGACAGCAGAACACCGTTATAGAAAAACTTTCTCCCTTGCAATCCGGAATGGCCAATTTCTACGGCGAAACAGAGAGTCAATTGCCATTCTTTTATTTCCCTATAAACCCAAAACATCGAACTACGCCGCGCAGTTCGAGAAAATTTATTCGTTCATTGGACGAAGCGATCAGACAGAGGAAAGAACAAGAGCAAGAACTAATAAAAGAATAAAAGAAGAGGAAAAATAACGCACACGGTCAGATTGTCAGCTGCGTTCTTTCCGGCGCGCGGGAACTACTCTGACACGATATCGATAATATCACGGCGAACATTATACATTCAGTGTTCGCTTCCAATTACTCCAGTTTCGCTAATTATCAGACTGTAGAGCGCGCTTCTTGTATAAGAACATTAATTGAATATCAGAGGGTAAGGAGAGGTTTCATTTGCTTCTCTCTCTCTTTCCCATTTACCGTTTGCCTGACTTTTTCTTTTTCTCATCCTCTGTCTGCTCCGCTTCTTTTTTCACCATTCTGCCTCGCTCTAGTCCATTTTCGCTCGAAACGATCGTCAGCTCTTCCACGTTCTGTCGAACACCGAACAAGACGAACGAAGAGTTAATCAAGCTGGAAGAGCAACAACACACGTGATCGTTAACGTTTAGAAATACTAATACGACGGAGAGCTGATATGGTCCGCGGTAGCTAAACTTGCGGCGCCGAAGTTGCTCGTTATCCTTCCCCGTAGTTATGGCCAAACGTAGTGCGAAATTTAGTTTGGCTAGTAACTTTTCCGAATGCAAACTGGCAGTGTTTCGATAACACGTGTTGGACATTCTGATTAATGAATATCGCCATTGTAAGTGCCGGTGAAGTTGGCGACACGTGGCAGTAGGTACTTCTCCTCGTTACAGCAATACGCCGCGCGTTAACTGACACACTTCTACACTCTTGCCTTCGATACTTTGACGTCGCTTCTGTTAATATTGTTTCATTCATCGCGGCGAAAGTCAAACTGCCAGGGAGAGAAGTTGGTAATTGGGGAAGAACGATAAACTTGTGGAACAGCCCTTGCGGATATACATTGGAGGGACAAACGTTTCCAATTTTCCAAGAACGGACGAAACTTCCACGAGTGAAGGATATATAAAAAATATTTATTTAACGAGCAAGATATACTCGTATTACTAACAACAGTCTTGTTGTAAAAATATGGATCTGTATAAATTTGTTTATCACGTAACTGTCATACAATGATCGTATATTGGTCTCGAGTCAATGTTTAATTGCAACGCCAATTATTTTTTGACGTCCATAACCTCGTGTTGAAAGACTCAGCTCGAACACGCCGTTACACCAAACCAAGTGGTAAGACCTTGCCTAGATTCAGCTACCACTACCCTAAGACATGATCTCGCAGCTCGCAGGTCTTCGCTCACTAAATCTCCGGAATCGTGGAATCTCGCCCGGCCAGATCCCAGAGTCGTACTATCTTATCCGCAACCATCCAAATCTGTGGGACTTAATCCAGAGCAGTTCTGAGATTGTGGGATCTCGGTTAATAAGTATTGGCCGATCATAGAGTTGGAGAATCGTGGGATACCCAACCCAGAGCTCGTAACATTTCACTCAATGCACTTTAGATTCCCGATTTAAAGTCTGATATTTTCCTCGTTAGATCGAGAAATACGTCACCAGAGTGGCCAGAATTTCATTCCGATCTCGTCAGACTGTCCGCTGCAATTGTCATGAAAATTTTAAGATTTCACTGTAGACTTGGTACGACTCTTAGGTGAGTTTTGTCCAACGTGATTCGCAAGGTCGCGTATCACCACTCTGCGATTCTTAGACTCTGAAATCGATGGACCTTGGCCAGGAGTAGGATCTCGAAGACTCGGAGTCTTGGCCAGTAAGAGCCCAAGAATTGTTTGTGGGAAGCTGCCCAGTAGACGTCATTCGAACGGATCTCGTACGTACTAATGGCGGAAGACATTTCTGTCCTCGATTGAACTCTGTAACTCTCGACGATATCGTGATATTACATCGTGGTTTTCAGTGGTTCTCATATTATTTCACATTTTTGGAAAAAAGAAAGAACCCGTTGGTCCGTGATTTGTTAAAATTTGTAACGCGGTGTGTTGGAAATTACACACATTCGATAAATTTCACCGTGAGTCCAATTACCGCGTTGTTCGACGCGTGTGCATTGTGCAGCGAATTCAACTACTCCCCTAACTACCTTACATGTTGGCCACGGCGGCCAATTTCGCAGCTACGCGATGAATGACGCTGTGTTCGCGAATTACACGAAACAGAATCACCATATCATCGTGGGTCGTCATAAATCCACTTATTATCGTCTGATTTGCTCTTATCGTGAAATTACAATAATTCAATCTCGATAATACCAGATGCACTTCACCGCAGAAACAGACGGAGGAAAAACACACTGTTCGAGTATGTATCCCGTAAGTGTAAGTTTTTCTCTTACTTGCTCTTAACCTAATTGCTGTCTCTTGATATTTTTGAAGTTTCCTCGCTCGCATCGGCGCATACGAATTGTTGAAGAGAGGATATTTGCCAAGAACGTCCCGGTTTACTTTGTGCCCGGTTTATTGACACTGGGAACGTTCGTGCCTCGTTCAAGTTTCAAATCGCGCGGAAGTAACGTTATCGTTGGACAGATTTTCCATATTGCAACAACAATCGGCTTAGTCGGACGTGTACGTGGGCCCGGAACTTTGTTACGCAAAAGGTATTACGATCGGGGGAACTTCGGAGGAACTGGACTCCAAGGGTTGTAAATTCGTCAGAACTACCCGATTGTACTGGCATGTCGTGGCTTTGCGATACATTGGATCTTTATTGGATGCGGAACAAGACGCCGAAATGCCTGGCCTGTTACTACAGAAACGTAGCATAGTGGTAATTCAATGCCGAGCTTAAAATTGGAGAATGTTATCCCATGAATTATTTTACAACCTCCTATCGAAACGAATAAATTCGAAACTTCAGTCTCAGACTTGCTCAGCGTCGGCTATGTTTCAGTTAATAATTATAATAGCTTTTGGAGAAACCTTCTGTTCTTTTCGTTGTTGCGAAATGGATAAAATTTCACGGTAATTTAACCAATTTCCCCGGGATGAACGTTCTGTCGTTTTACATATGGACTTTGCATGTAAAATATTATGCCTTCCCTCCGCGGGTGTGTGCAGTATCTCTGCGCGTATTTCCTTTGCAAGAGAACGTCAAATATTTGTTTAATCAAAACAATCTTCGAACTTGCCTTCCTTCCTCTATCCTCTACAGCTTTATGAAAATCCACGTTTTTCCTTTACGTTTTTCTCATACTGAAATAAATTCTCTGCCAACAAATTTCCCACGTACACGCGTGAAAAAGGAAAAATGGAAATTCAAAAGAGTATACAAAATTGAATATATTTTATATTCTGATTCCTGAAATTTTCGTACGATCATCGTCGGCGGACGAGAAACCCAACAGTATTGACTTTTATTTGTTAGCCAATGTCCGTTGTTTTTTTTATTAATTCCGTCTATTTATTAGTTTCGTCTATTTGTTCGCAATATGTTCCCGCTGTAATTATATTCTCGGAAATAAATAAGAATATTCATTACTTTTTTTTTGCTAAATATCCAAATATCGTAGTATATTTTGTACATTTAGTTTACTTTAATTCACGTCCGAAATGTTTTACCACAAATAATAATAAATAAACAAACACTCATTTTTAATCAACCGTTTAAAATTATAACTTATAAATTACAATTTCGTTACTTACGAATTAAATATTAATTAAATTAAAAGCTTGACTTTGATATTAACGGGAAGACCCTAAGAACGAAGACATGAGGATTTCATGTAATTTTAGGAAAATATAAAATGAAACAACCTGAGATAGAATCCGGTTTACTTCTTTGAAATAACGAGGCCATCTTCGTTCGTCTATGCTTAACTCGCATCCATTTCCTTATTTCCTCTAATCTACATAATGGTAGAGTGGCTTATTTTCAGTTGAAACGCTACTCTTCTTCCTTTTCGCCGTAAATTATTCCCAGCAATATCTCTCGACTATCTCAAATATCGATGACATTTTCCAGGTTCCCTCTCGATTCGCGTTCTAATGAAACATCGCCGGTCTTGAATTTCGCGAATATCGAACTGCCCTGACATTCACGTATCCTTCTTCAAACGTTAAAATTTCGAGCAGCACTTGTTTCGAGTTTCAAGTCACGCGCGGACGTCGCATGAATATTCTTATTATTTATTCTCGTCCAGCAACGAGATGTTAATGCCTATTAAAATTCGATTGGAATTCCTGTTGCCATTTAAACGGAGGAGAATAATAATTTTCCTAGCCAAATTTCTTAGCTCTAATTTCAGCGATAGCTGAACATTTCGGGTTCACTTTCGCAAATACTTCAAAATACTTAAACATCCTTTGAACATGTCGGTATTCTTGTATCGAATCGAATAAACTTTAACAAATTACATATACATCTACTCGTGAGGTTGAACGCTTGACTTTATAAAAGAAACAGCCACAAATCATAAATTCCTAATTCATAAAGTCTCACGTATTACGAGCGGTGTATTAATTACCATTAAGAGAATCTAACTTCGAAACTTGCCGCGGAGGAAGTTCCTTAACAAATTCCAGCCACGCGCAACTTCCCGAGAAAAATACGATCCGGAGCTTAACAAATTACCGTCTCGAAACTCGCAATGATCGCATCTCATTCCCTATTTGCTGGATGCGTGTCCACCAAATTTGTATTTGTTTCTTGATCGCTCGATCAGCTTCGTAACGAATACAGCTCGACCGACCTGTTCATAAATACGCCCGGTGCTCCGTTCTTGGGCATTCTTGAGAAACAATCTTCATCGTAGAAAACTCCGAGTCTTCGGTACGCGTACGAAGGGGGGCGGGTTTCGCGAGTGATGTAAGAAATTTCTCGCGAGAAGAAGAGAAAAGTCGGGGCGTCCGCGTCCGCGAGTTTGCGAGGCAGAGGTGAGGGTAAGGTAAACCGAAGATTAAACAGGATTCTGGAGGATCGGGACGAAAGTTAAATTCCGACGGTGGATGCTCGCCACTTTTCGCGAACGTTGAAAGTTATCGTCGCTTGTGAGAGAGTGAAAAAAAAGAGAGAGAAGTTTTCGCGCCCGTTTCTACGAAAAATTTCTTTTTCCCTGTGTGTCTGTGTGTGTGTCTGTGTCTGTACGCGGTGGCGGTGGTACCTCTCCACGTCTGTAATTTATCGCGCCGCAATAACACAATTTAAACGACTTGCCCGGGCACGGAAGACTTGTTCTCGGAACCGGAGCGAGCGATTCATCGTCGCGCGTGTACTTATGATATCACGAACGACGATGCAGACTCTAGCAGGCCGCTGGTGGTACACTTAGTTTTAATATATGCAAAGCAATGCGTGTTTCCGGAATTTTCTCCCGCCGCCAGACGCCGAATAGCTGCTGGGAACTGAATTTTCTATACGGGGGGGAGGGAGGTGGGGTACGAGACGAGTCATTATCCCTGGCTCGTTCCCGTCCCCCATCCCATTCCTGGAGTTGTCCGAAACTTGGGCCACGCGTGAAACGCGGCATTTCCATATTCGCGCCATTTATGCCAATTATTGCGCGAAATTGAAATCGTTCCCGTGGAAAACTCACGTGTGTGTGTGTGTGTGTGTGTGTGTGTGTGTGTGTACCGGCGCCGTCGGAAAACGATAACGCGAGGAGAGATACATGGCCGATTCGTTGGTTATTCACTGGCGGCGCGATAATTTTTCGTAAATCGATTTCGTTTCGCGCATGGAATATTAAGTGGCCCGCCAAACGATATGAAGCATGTTCGATTGCCAATACGTACGCGAATCAATTTGTTTTCCTGTTTTTTTCTTTTTTTTTTTTTTTTTTTTTTTTTTTTCATCATCGTGCAATACTTGCCCGCCAGGCGCAATACTTTTATTTCTACCGTTTCGATTAACTACTCTCGCCTTTCCTTTCCTTTCGCTCGTGCAAACAAATATCACCGACATACCTAACATCGTCTCGTCTTCGTCCTTCAATCCGCTACAAATCTCCCCGGACGAGAGAAAATTTTGGAAACAATCGACGTTAATTCAAGCGAGACAATGCGTCGCGTACGTTGCTTATCTCGACGGATTTCTAACCCCCGCGTAATAAGCAAATTTGACGTAACTAACGCGACTGTTCGTCTTGTCTAGCATTTGCGGAATAAAGATAAGCAAGGTACGTGCGTCGTTAGAGCAGAATTCCTCGTACGTAACTCCGCCTGGGGTTGATTTACACGGCTCGACCTCTGTCAACCAAACATACTTCACACGTACTATATACGTGCTCCTAAAATTCTCCGCCCTCTTCCTTTTTCCCACCGCAACAAATTCCCGCGAACAGATCCCGCGCAGGAAATTTTCACGAATGTTGTACGATCGTTGTCTCGTCTCGTAATGGCAATATCACACTGTACTGTAACAAACTACGCGTTGGCTCGTCCTTTAGAAATTCCAATTCGATCGCACTTGTCTCGAAAATTTGTTTCTTGGAAACGAGAAAGTAATTTCACAGCCCTCGACGCTGATTTATACGTCGCTCGTCGTGTTGTTTTTTTGGTCGAGAAGGACGCGATTTGCAAACGAAAAGCAAAACTCCACGTTTCAAAGAGGATTGAACGAGGAACAAGCCGCGTATTAGCTCGTTGGTGTATTTTTTTTTTTTTTCTTCCTCTCTCCGTCAAGGCAGCTTATTAAACGCGCGATCATGCATGCGTTATTTCGAAACAGAAGTCGTGTGGGAAAGTGTAAAGTGGGTTAGACACGTATTGCCAGCGAATGTGTTAAACCGCATCTGTGCATTCAGCTTTGCATCCGAAACTTCTTGAAAGCAGCGCTGTCGGATATAGCAGCTCCCGCATCCATCCATCCATCCATCCATCTGCCGTTACGTTGGTTGTCGAAATTTCTATTAGATGGGTTATCGATTCATCTGCCCGGTGTTTATGCGCTTTGCGATTCGCGCGATACGAGCACGACGTTAAACTGTTCGAAAAATCAAAACGACAGACTTGCGCGATCACTTTTGATATTCAACGCGAGAAGCTTGGCCATTCAGGAGAACATTCTTATTTAAAGGATGTAGGACAGAGAGTTTTATTTCGGGATAATACTGATACATTGCTGAAGTACTCTTTTTTTTTTCATTCTGATTTAATACTTTATTAAGTCAGATCTACAAATGGAAGATAATGTAAAAATTCGTACGGAACTCTCGTTATTCAAAGCTTAAAAAATAGAACGTCGTTAAATTTCAAGGTATAATTCAAAGGATCGTCAATATTGCAGGCAGCTAAAAAATGTACATCTTTGCTATCTACGTTTCTACAATTTTAACAACGTCGTAATAATAAGATCTTTACAAAGTTAAATAACGAAAGAAAGTTTTTACACATTATCCATGATCTATCTTTGCAAGTACAACAATTATTGTGTGATTCCATGCACAACACGGAAAACACTGCAACGCGAAAGGATATGTCGGACATATTTTTTCCAGAAAAAAAAAAAGAAAAGCAGTTTCTCGGCAGATTCGCAAAAACGATCGCGCCAGTCACTTTTAAGAGAGTCGGCGCGTTAAAAAGCGGGCCGAAGTTTCTCCGGTACCGCGGTAAGAAGTTGGCGACACCGTCGTAAATCGAAACGCATCGTAAACTACTGACCCCGCAGAGTTGTCACAACGTTTTGCTTCGTTTTCCGATGAAAGAGCGCCGAGAGAAGCGTATAACAAATTCCTTTCAATTGTAGCGAGAACTTGTGCGGATCGCAGGTATCAAACTTGCAGGAAGTGTCGACCATGGCGAAGTGTATGGCGTGTGTAATTCGTTTGTTCAACTGTCCAGTGAAAAAAAAAAAAAAAAAAAAAAAAAGAAAAAGAAAACCCGCAACGACGAAAAATCGAGCAAAAATTCGCTGGAAAATTCGCGATCGGCTTTCGTCGTGTGTACGTGTACTCGTTTCGATAATACTTGACGACGTTAACGCGAAATAACGCAAAAGAAAAAGAAAAGCAAGAGAGAGAGAGAGTGAGAAAAGAACTCGAATATCGATGTGCGCGACAGCGTGAAACGCCTCGGGCTTAAATTCGATATTATATACGCGCGCGATACGTTACGATTCGAAAAAACTTGCATCGTTTTACAAAACGGTACGCGGAAAGTCTGCACGCCGTCCGAAATCGTGTTTCCCATTATTTCGAGAGTCTACGAAAGAATAATAGCGTTTGTTTGCATATCGAGGTATCATTACAAAATACGGATCGGACGATCTGCATCGAGCTAGAATGAAAACGAAAAAATATTTTTAAAAAATAGTGACCAAGAGAGAAAGAGAAAGAGAAAGAGACAGAGAGAGAGAGAGAGAGAGAGAGAGAAGAAAGAGGGGAAAACACAGAACCTGGGGGAAACCTGAATCACGATAGCACTTGCGGCAACAATAAATGCGCGTCCCGATAGATTCGACTGCATAACACAGCGGAACCGTTCATAGAATTATTATTGCGTTCGCGGCAATTTCTGTCCCTGATGGAACGGCTCTGAAAAGCCAGATTGAATCTACCGACAGAAATAAATCTGCCACGGAATAATGCCGCGATCGAACATCCGCGGCCAATTACGTCCACGTGCGACATATAATGTAAACGATAACGCAGACAATACGAGGAAGTACGAACCCTTTCGTGACAAATATCGAAGTGGTGATAAAATTGGAATACGGGAGTAATTACATGTAAAAGAGTAAGAGACGTTTCAACGTAACAAGATAATAAGGGTACTCATAAATATTTTTTTTTTTCAAATTTAATAAACATCTAGCGACGATTTAAAAAAAAAATAATTAGAATAAAATAAAATTTTGTACCTAGTATCGAAAAATGATTATTATACTTATGGTGTACCTATTGTAATTTCTTCTACGGTATTGAAGTTTTCTTGTTTGTTAATTAACACTTCGATTGTTCTTCGATTGTTCAGGTTTAGCGAATATGAAACTTCTTTGCTTAATGAAATTACGACCACGTGTGGTTCCTTCAACATATCGTATTATCTAATCGGGAACTCAAGAATTCCTGGAAATTCTTGGATGTTCCTCCGGAGATAATTCATACGTTACAGCATGATCTGTCGCGGATGTTCAATTTATATTTCCAGCTTCCACGTAGCGTTGTTCAAGCTGAAATTTATATAAGAGAATCGTATATTACGAATGTCTGTTTATTCGCGACGTGCGATAATAATAGGAATAAAGATTGATGGATATTAACTAACTGGTATTATGATAATTATTTGACACACCGATTGCACGGCGAAAGCACGAAAGTGGCGAAAATTGGGAAATGGTGAAAAACAGGAAAAAGGTGAAAAAAAAATGAGTGGAAACTGTTATGCAATAACGGCCTAAGGTAAATAACGCGGCGAATTTTAAGCGAAATTGATAGAAAAGGGAAAGAACGGTGACATAAGGGGTTTCCATAAAATTAACGTCCGCGATATCGGCCGCCACGGGTGATAAGAGAGATTCCCAATAATATTTTATAGTTACATCGGACTATTTCGCCACGCGTGTCTCTTACGCCCTGTATCATTTTACTCGCGAAAACAGCGTCGTTGCAACAGAAACTCTATATTCGAGCATTGTACGTATTCCCAGTAGATCCAGTACAAAGCGGGTAACAATTGTCAAGAACTGTGCGTCGTAAATCCACTAAGATCACAGGAAAGATAAACCACCACAGGAAGACGATACGTTTAGCATTTCTCTCCATCCCCGAAGTGTATTACTTTCGAGGGAGAGGGGAAAAAA
>CAJDYZ010007053.1:118404-129339 GCA_903986555.1 Heterotrigona itama
AGTCCTTGAAATCTCTTTTCGTGGCTCCAATAAAATTGTAAATCGGTTGAAAGAAATTAAGCGTTGATTGGCACTATATTGAATTTTAATGGATTAGGAGTGACGTTATTGTTGTTAAATCGTGTAAAAGAAATACTTCAAAAAGTAGTTCGCAATCAATTCACTGTCAATGAATTAAAACGCGTTTCGAAATGATCGCACAGGGATTTCGATTAAGAATTTCACTTACGTTTCAATTAACGAGTACTCCTGTATACTTGTAATTTTCACAATCACAGTCCAAGGTGTCTGGCTAAAAAATAAATTTGCCAAGAGGCAAAAAAGCGATGACCATGGTTTAACGAATTTGACGCGTGAATGACGTATCGATGCACGGAGTATAGGGATTGGAACGCAGAAACGTTAGAAACGTTAAACGACCAATGATTAATGCAGCGATTAGCAGGTCAATTAAGTAAACGAGAACGCGTTCCGCTCGATAATAAACAAGCATCGAGAACATCGGAGAGTTAACATCGCGCCGAAGTGTACGAGTACAACTTACGACCGGTAAAGTCGAATGTGAATCGGCAGTTAACGCCAGTGCAAATGAAGGAATCGTAGCAAAGATAACGCTCGCAAAGTGGCAAGTGGGGTTGCCTCGGCCCTTTGTCTTTGTTCGCGTCGCAATCTTTCTGTTTATTAGAACATTTAACGCGGAACGTTATCGTTGAAATATGAATTCCCAGCGAATTGTACGAGAGCGAGCGGAGAGAAATTCCAATTTGACGGTAACGGAGGAGGTGGAGGAAGGGGAGGGACGGAGGAGCTTTTTACCTTTCGTCCCGGGATTTCCCAGTTGAACTCATCAGTAAAGCTTATCTGGCAAATCCTGCCTCAGATACGAAGACGTTTGGATGTTGAAAGAATTTCCAATTTGTTCGAGTTTGATACTTATCATAATCGGTCACGTCCGATCTTTGCGGAATAAAAATGACAAATGTCGTTGGAAATTGATCTTCCAGGGAACAGCCGGATGATCCGTTTAATCGTCAATTGTTTTTAATATTGGTTGGATTTTGCAACAATTTTAAGCCGTATCCTATTTCACGGTTCTAACACTTATCGGCAAATTGGAAATCCTTCCATTAACTCCTATCTTAACCACAACTTCCCGCCTGCCCATTAATTCCTTCGACTAAATCCACGGGAGCTATTCATACAGCCTCGTGCTACGGAATATTAACATTTAACAAATTGTAGAATGTATTGGATAATGTAAAAGAATATCTTAATAGCAATGCAGTTGTATTTAACAACTGTTGTAGTAGCCAAAAATTCGGCACAAATACTATATTTATTTATCTATTTATAACGTAACACAATGCTGTTACGGGGAACTGCATTATCGAGCAGGCATTATTCGCGTACAGGTATGATATAAAATTTAGCGACCGAGGCAAATCATTATTCAACGGCCATTCCGCTCGCGTCCATGAAAGCCTGAATTTTGCACAAACCTGCCGTAATCGTAGTTACTATCGTAGCCGATTTTAAATAGTTTAAACGGCGAAAGAGCGATCAATCACCCTTTCTACTTTGCTGAAAAACGACGAAATTGTCGGACGGAAAATTTGCTTCGACAGCGGGACGACGACGTCCATAAATCGTCGTGAGCGTGCTCGTGCCGGTACTCCACAGCGACGATTTTTCTTTCCGTGCGGAATGCTTATCGATCAAATTGTTATTCGTTCTGTAATTCGTATCCCTCGTTTGGCCGGATCCGCTTTCGTGCGCCGCGTCCATCAGCCGCATTATTTTCAATTGCTCTCTTCATACGGCGAATTACCCGACCCACACATCCTCCACACCGAACAGAGAAGCCGGGCTACTTTCCACGATTTCGTTCGCTATTCATTATTCAATGGTTCGAACACGTTACGCTCCATCGTGGGCCGAAGTTTCGCGAACGCGATCACGCGGTAGCCATTTTCTACTGTTGCCCGATGAATAGATTCCCTCTCCTCCTCTTCTTGTTGTCAATTCCCTGCATTGTTCTTGATTTGATTTAATCATCTGACATGTTTGTCGACAAATTATTCGATTGTATGCAAGTTCATACGCAGAATGAAATTTTACGAGTCACGAGTTGTGTGCATGTTTGGGCCATTTCCTACAATTCTAACTGTTAGAGCCAGCATGAAAAAGCTTGGTACTCTTGGTCTACGGATAGATTGAAAAATAGGATAACAAATTTCTTCATGCGGACAAGAAGCCTAACGTCCCTCGTATAGAATAATCTTAAACAGTTAGAATTGTAGAAAATGGCCCAAACAAAGTACACGACGATAATGACTGTATTGAAACAAATGAAATTTTAGAGAAAAACACTACATTTTTAGTGAATCCGATTATTCTGAATATTTTTCCATTGTTTCGAGTTGAAGTTAGAAGTTAAGATATTCTTCGCAATAATACATAATGTGATCTAAAAGTGTTTCGTAACTATTGTTACAAATTTTGATATTCTGTATTAGTAAGAGCTTTATATATGTCGATGTTTGACCTGTCGCTGCTTCGTGAAATTGTTAATCGGATGCAATCGACCTTTAGTAAACGAGTAGCGATCAATCCATCGCCGTAAGATCAATTCAGAAATCATTCAGTGAAGAAAGCATCGGTCACCGGTAACATCAATAGCACTTCATATGCTAGAAACCATTGTTTCATACTATTGGAACATCATGCACTTGATACCAGAGGGTTTCCATCATCATCGCGGAATCTCTATTTCCCGCAAGTTCCGTTACCTAACCATCGAGATCTATTCAAATAGATCCCCGTTTCCCAATGAACATCTCTTCTCTCATCCAACGCGCGCACGCTTGCTGCTAGACGATCTTATTGACGAATCTATCTGCTCCTATTCCCACATCTGTTCGACTAGTTTCGAAATTAAACTAGTGTGAAAAATCACAAACTTGTTGATCGATAAAACTTAACGTCGAA
This sequence comes from Heterotrigona itama, assembly GCA_903986555.1. Classification (NCBI taxonomy): domain Eukaryota; kingdom Metazoa; phylum Arthropoda; class Insecta; order Hymenoptera; family Apidae; genus Heterotrigona; species Heterotrigona itama. The sequence continues at coordinate 121,393 of CAJDYZ010007053.1, forward strand.
CAGTTTTATTAATCATTGTGAAATATTTCTTCAAATATTTCCACAGATTGTTTACATTTTTGAAACACTGTGTGTAGTTAGAATTTAGTCCTCTTTTAATTATTTCTGAAACGTATGTAATAGCCCGTGGTTATTTACATTTCCTGATAATTTTTTTAATCATCAAGAGTATTCTGCTAATCTCTGTAGATATTCTTCTAATTTCTGTAAAAAAGAAAAAAAGAAAAATTGGCTAATAAAATTCAGCTGCTCGATACAGGATTCTTTATTGATGCACAGTGGCTCGAGCTGCGCGGAGGTTTCTTAAGGCCAGTAGAATTTCAGAAAGCAGGACATAAAGTGCACGAGACCCAGCGACGTTTATACACCGTGCGACACCAATACAAACGCGCAATTCTATTTTCACATCCTTTAAGCTCAGCAGAGAATTACACACACGGAGGAGTGCACGGGTACACGTGTTATGAGGTGTGCACACTAGCAAACAAATCATTTTCTAGTTCTTCGAACCGGATCTACGTGCAATACGAAACACTATTTCACAAACGTTTCTCTCCTTTTACGCCACATACACGCTCTTTGTTCTTTCGCACGGTGCTTACGTGTGGCCACACATCTGCGCGGGCTCTATATTTCTTTCGCGTCGGCACACTAACGGAATAGCAAGGGACGACGACGTTGCGCTCTCGTTATATCCGGCTCACATCCTCCCTTCCAGGCAATTTTCCTCCGTCTAATCGTCTGAATTTACAGATATTGTCCAAACGCGCGTTTAACGAATGCCGCGCGACACCGTGCAGAACGAAAGCACGATGGCGTGTGAGAAAAACAGATAACGAAGAACAGAGACGTGTTGTACGCAACCTAATGTACGGAATACGTTTCGAATAAAATCCTTTGAATTCAATTTTCGTCTCTGATCATGTCGGAGACAACTATGTACAATTAACCACTCGTGTGCCTCAAGTTAAAAAACGTAGTTCAAAAAAAAATATATTCTTGCGATAATATTTTACAGTTACACTTCTTTTCATTAATTTACGAGGATATTGTGCAATTAACTACGTTGTACTTTGTTATTATAAATAGGAAAAGAACACATCTGTGCTCCACTAAAACTATCATTAATTCACTTTTTTCCCAAAAGTAGACTTATACCACTTATATATTTATACCGCTCATATATTTATTTAACTAATCTAGTGATGGAGTCTGAAAGGATATCTGTAGAATGATATAAATAGAAAGAGAACGATTAAGGATGAAACTTCCCCTGTAGAGCGACTTAAAATATATTTGACTGACATCGTTATCAATGTTTTAACACTAAACGTACCGGCATTTTAGATATACCTATCTTACCATAAGGGGTCAAATGACCCCTCGCGGTACATAAGGTATGCAAAGAATTTTTCTCGGTTAAAAAAAATAAGCTAAGAGAAAACAGAAAAACGAGAATCGAATAATCAGATAATATAAGAATTTTACAAAAAAGTCAGATTAGCGAAAGAAATAACAATGTACGATTTTAAAATAAATTTTGAAAAGGGGTCATTTGAGAGTGTTACTGTTTCAGTGTCAATTTAGCAGATCGTTCGCGCCAAGTTATTGCACTAATTTGAGAAAGTTGAAAATGTAAAAAGAATATCAATCGAACTGTACAAATGTTTGTTGATAGTGGTAAAGAACAATGAAATTGAGATTTTTTTTTCATCGATTGATTCATTGCCAGTTTAAAAGACCCTTGTCAGAGGTGGACACTTTCATAATCGAAGGAAATTCGCGATAAAAAAAAAAAAAATTACTATTTCAGGATGACGATGCAAATTCCTCGAGGGAACACGAGCGCTGGGATGCGACGATAGAGCGTCGTGTTTGAATTACGCTGGCGATCATTAGCCATCGTGATGACAACGCGAAAGTATCCACGATGAAGTGCGCGAGAGGTTAACTTGTTAAATTATTAACGCCGCGAAGAGCGACGTGATTTTTACTTGGATGAAGTTTGAAGCTGTTGATCCCGTGATAATATTAATCGTCAACGCTGTTACTTTTCATAAGTTCCCATAACCTAAGGGACGTTTCGAAGTTTTTTTCAAAAAAGAAAAAAAAAAAAAAAACTCGGCAAGCCTCGCATCGTTCCAACTTTCTACCCTTAAATCGTGCACTCGAGCGGAACCTTTCGAATCTCGTTCTCTGTCGAAGGTGTTGCCTTTTCTCTTTCAAAAAGAAAAAAAGAAAAAGAGGTGGACGGGGAAACTTTTTGGTTCTCGATCGATATCTTACACCGTGCGAAAACTTTACACCTCGTAATATCCTTGGGACTTATATTGGAAAGGAACGTGATAAACTATCGCGATATGAAACAGGGTATCCATACTTTTCGGGAATGAACCCCTCCTCCGCCGACTCTACCCCCAGCGACATTCATCTTCGCCATACACTTCAAATGTGATAGCTGGCAGAAATGAAACTTCTGTTTGGGGAAAAATATCATTCGACTCAACTGCGTTGTCCGACTCAACGAGGGGGCTCAAAATGCCAGGGGATTCAACGTAAATGTTATTTTAATTAAGTTTTGAAGCTTTTCCGCTACATCGCCGTGTGAAGCTCTTTTCTTGCGCGAGTTACGTAGACGAAAGGAACCGTTTGTTTATCCTTATTCTTCTCTAATTAAATTTTTCACCGCGCCATTCTCCCTGGGATATAAACTTGTATCAAAACTACGGTTTCCCCCCTCCGAAAACGAGCGAGCGAATGCATTGAAGAAACTCCGGCGGCAACTTGGTATCGCGGCAACGTTAAACATACATAATAGGTTCAGCAATGCCATTAACTTGTTCGATAGCAGAAACGACGCGTGTCAAGAAATGGTTAAGTAAAGGGGAAATGGTTGACCGGTCGCGTCGATGCCCGCAATAATTTTGTCCTCCGGTAACACCTGAAGTCTGTGCTTTCCTTCGTGTGTTATACTCCGCGGTCTCGCCATCGTTGCACAGATTACAGCATAACTGTCTTTGATTACGGTATATGATTACAGCTACGTGCCCCGGTAAATAACACCGTTCGTCTTTCTCTTACGTTGCACGACCAGCGAGGTGTTAATATCGGGCTGCTATTCTTCGCGAACGGTCTCCAAGATAAGAGGATTGCGCCGATATTCTCGCCGTGATACCGGCAGCCTGTGCAGCCTCACCGCCTTGCCTCACCACCGCCGCCGGTTATTATTGCAATAAATAGCACTATTAAGAATGACACGCAGAAAGTTCCGTCTGTTTCGGGGACGATGCGCCGCGCATAATCCAAGTCCAATGGTTTCGAATGATACTCGGAAATTTAAAGCGAGTACACTCGCGAACCGAAAGTTTCGTGTGAACTGAGAACGAGTACCTACAATAAAGAGTAGTTTGATGCTCGCAAGGTTCGACAGTCTCGCAAGTAGCACTCGATTTTTGTAAATCAAGGATCTGCAAGATGATCGTCAATATTTTAATGAGTATATCCATTCGACAATACATATGAATATGTTTGTTTTATGCATGATTTCGAATCTTACAATTAGAATGAGTATCTATGAGCAGCTCGATGTTTCTTCAAAATTTGAAATGTTCACAAGTAGCGGTCGACTATTGGAAATCAGGGATTTGAAAATTAGAAATTCCTCAGAATGATTCCCAATGATTATATTCATTCCGCATGAGTGTCATTTTTACATCATTTTTACAAGCGATACATATGAATACATTTTGAATGAATTCGATTTTATATAAGTTGATTTCAGATCTTACTTGCAATAAGATTTGAATGTTTCGCAAATGGCACTCGTATCATAGAAATCAGAATTCTACAAAATGATCATCGATGTTTCAACAATCGTGTTCGTTCTATATTCTCTTTTACATACATAAATGTATCCATTTTATACAAGCTGCTTTCGAATCTTAGAATGAGTATCTGCAGTACAGATATTTAAATGTTCTATAAATAATAATGAATGTACTCGTTTCATACAAATATTTGCTGCTGTTGAAAACTATTACTCGACTGCTTTGTCGAGATTCGATCAGATGCTGGAAATACTTAATAAAAGATTCGGACTCAACGGCTAAAGATTCGAATCTTCTCGAGCGAGCTGCTCGATCTCGATCTCTAATAATCGGTCGCTCGCGACTAAATCGAACGGACGTTAAAGTGGCAGCGATTTTCCTAGGAAATATCGCGCGACAGGCCATGATGTACCATGCCGGGCCGATTCGCTGCCAGATCGGCCGATTTATCGGCATTTCCGCGACTTTAGTGTGACCAGTTCGAACGGGAAGATCTCGGGCTTTTCCTCGATATCGGGGCCGCTATCGCCCATTCATCGAGTCAAATCGTATTTCACGAGTTTCTGAACGGGTGCCGGAGTACGGTAACACAGCTTGCGCGTCCCTTTTATTTAATTTGATTCATAATCGTAGCCGCTCGGGACGGACAGTGTAACGGCAGGTTTCGAAGCTTGCGCCCTTTGTTTAATTTGATTTGTACGTGTACCGGAAATAGGAGACGCGTCGCGTCGTTATTCCGCCTTTTAATGCGGTTGATTTGTTAGGTCCTGCAATTGCCTAACAGGAATTGACGTTAAACCGAGTTGAATCGAAGATTAAAATTGTTGAAAGTGATAGTGTAATAGATTGTGGATGTTGGCGCAAAAAATACATATTTTTGTGGACGAAATTTGCAAAATGATATTTGAGTTTTAAAATTTCGTCTATTTTTGCGCGCTGGATTACCGACGAATATGTGTTACTGACAAAAAAATTACGCATCTTTTTAGAAAGATTGATACTCGATACTGCCGTTTGTCGGAAACTGGAAAACCATTCACAGCTGAAAATTGCGATGACTTTTGAAATCTCTCTGCGTGCAGTACACTGTTTTGGAGCTTCGTGATAAAAATCGACTCGTGTCTCTTTCGACCTTAAAAAAAGTCTTTCTTCTTCGGCAGAAATGTAAAAAAAATGTCGCCGTTGACGATACATCTTCGTGTCTCGAGCGTTTCTCTGTTTCTCGAGGCGAAAGCAAACTTCAACCGTAAAGGTTCAAGACGCTGCAACGGTGTCAAACTACAATTTGCACAATTTCTTCCTTTATTGACATTGGCAAATATTTTACACGCACAAGTGACTCGAAAGAAAGAACGGAATGCACATTTTTCCTCGTGCGAAAAATTCACGAGAAGGTGATTCGACGAAATTGCGAATCGCGGAACGAACGAAAGACAGCCCTTAAACTATCATAAACGAAGCGAATTTGCATAACCATCGCTCGTCGTTTTATCGCCGTTGCCGAACGCCGTTCCTTGAAAACTTGAGATAACGGAGGAACGAATCACGCTCGGCCATTTTCACCGGCTGGAAGATCGTTCGCGCAGCGCGCGTTCGAGTTATTTAGTATATCGTGATTCTATCTAGGGATTTTAAGTAGACGGAAGCGGCGCGGCCGGTATAGCCGCGCTCTGCATTTTAATTTACACGATCGCCGATCCGTTCCATCAGCCGGGCTGAAACTCCATGCGGATTGCCCGTCCATAAATACGTAAATTGTCGCAAGTTGGCCGATTCGGCCAATTGCGCCGGTCAATTTTGAACGATCTTAATCTGGAGGCCAGGCGATTGAAATTCATGAAGCATAATCGCCGGCGAAATTCCCGCCAATGGATTTGCCACCGTGCGGCTCGCGATCGTCCGCGCGCATACATTCCCTCGCGGTTTATTGTTTAAAACATTAATCAGCGGCGCGCGACGATTGCGAACGATCGCGGAATACCGGCGTTATTCTTTCTCTCTGTGAAATTACATACTTTCGAACTACTGCCGGCACGGCGTTTCAGCTTTTATTGCGTGCTCGAAATCGATAAAAGTTTTATGTATATGTATATATTTGTAATATACACATTGTGGGCGCAGTATATTAACGCGAGTATTCTGTGAAAATCCGAATGTACGAGCGTATCTTTTGTTTTTAATCCAGACATGTTTCAAATCCAACCGTGGATGTTTTTCAGAGTGATTATTCAGAATCGGAACGTTGTTGTTGATTAATGTCGCAAAAAGCGACTGTCTGCTTTGCAACAGTATCGCGGAAAATACAATGGAATTGTCAACGTCTTTTTTCAATGATCTCAAGAAGTTTTTAGTCCTTTTACTTAACGTGTTACTTTACGTATTATAAATCGAAGACTTGTCGAAAAATTCTCCAAGTGTTTAGACGACATCGAAAATGATTGTGAGAAAAACGCACGTCTATTGATAACTAGAATGACATCTCCGTATCAAGAGTGATATTGTTTTCAAAATGTCTGTCTATTGATTTTCAACAGGATTCATTTAAAAACCGATGGGCGAATAATCGGCCGATATCGGATCGAATAATGTTTTTTCCTCGAGTTGAATCAATTTGATTTGGTTCGCCGATTTTACAAAGCTTGTGACACAATTTCGATATACGGTGGAAGAAAAAATATTTTCCTGTTTTCTTTTTTTTTTAATTTTCATTATTTATAGTCGCATGAACCAGCTGTGTGGATTATTAGCTACTTGGAACTAGACTGTCTTAACAAGTGTATTAATTTTAGGGTTGCTTCTTTATCCTTTTTGATTGTCAGTCAGAGAAGAACTTATGTTTAGTTCAAGTCTATTCACGATGTTTTCTGCACTGAACAGTAATATGTTACACTGTCAATTGAACTTTGCACAAATCACAAGTTGGGAAGATATAGGTGGATGAGTTTTGAGTATGGCTCGTTATAATCCTTGAGATTACAACTTGGTCGTATCTTGATAGAGAACGAGCAATTGTCTTTTTAAAAATTCATTTTTTATTGTTATTAATTTACTTTATAAAGATCTGCATTTGTTGTTCCAGTTTCTTTTGATTTTCTGTTTTAAGATAAGAAATATAGATTTTGGGGGCAAGCTGTTGGTGTAATGGTTCAAGAGTAATGGTTCACTTTTGCAATTTCACAAAACTGAATCTAAAATGTATGTTTTCGAGATGTTACGAAAAGTTTAGTTCCTCTCAAAAGCGAAATTTCACGCTTCGACCTTAAAAATTGTTCTATCTGGCCTGATGCCCGAACAATCTCGCATTCCGGAGCGCAATTGCAACAGCGCGCTATCATGTCAGCTACGAAAATTTATCGTATTTATAGAGGAGATAGCGCTGTACAAATTGCTACATGTTGTAATGTTCTGATTTCGAACCATGGTGTGCTTTTAATTCAATTTTATGTTACGCTCCGAACCCCATCCATTGCAACCTGTTCAAGAAACGTGTTCATTCACTCTCAAATGAGAAATTAATTTGCGAAACGATGTCAGACTTCGTGAAAAAAACGTACCAAGGATAATTTTTTTTACCATGAATTTTTCACTAACTGAAAACGCTGTACTATCTCATAAGTCATTGGAAGATGTGAAAAAAAAAATCGCCAGACATTCTTGACGTTACAAATTATTACTAATTTCGAATTCGCGGTAATATGCCAAGGAATTTGTATACGTTCTTCCAAAACTTTTGCACGCTCTGCGTCAGTAAAGTAAAAAGGGAACCATCTTGCAGATTCTATCTCCTTTTCGTTTCGCGTTTCCGGGGAACGTCGATACGAAAAGATCGAAAGCGACGATTAAGGACTCGGTACACGTCGCCGGCGCGAGGCACGTAAATTTTCACGCCGCGCCATCTATCTCCGATTCCAGACCGTGCACCGACGAAGCTACGATTACATTGAACATTTTAAAATGTACATCGCCCCGCGCGAGATAGAATTTATCCGGCCGTACGGGCAGTGCAAACAAGAGTAGACGGTGAATGCCGGTCGACGAGCTGCAGCTGCGTACGCCCGCGTGAAAAACTGCAAACTGTCCACAACACAGTGCTACTTATACCTCACAGGTGTGTGTGTGT
>CAJDYZ010007058.1:77885-93479 GCA_903986555.1 Heterotrigona itama
GGCACAACAACGGCACAGAAGAAGCATGAAGCAACTTATTACTGTCGCGTTCGCTTCGATCATGCATGTGTCGCAAACTCGCGGCGCAGAACGATGAAAAACATCATTATTGTCATAGACGTTGTTTAATTCGATTATTCGATTCTTCGACGGGAACAAAGCGACAAAGCGACAAAGCGACTCTCGTTTCATAAAGTTGATTGAAAAACTGTTGAAAACTTAGTTGTCGAAGATACTTGAAATATCTCACGTGTAGTTGCAATGTAGTTATGTACACGTGAAGTGTTCAATTGTATCCTGTATTTCAATTATTATTATTCGCGTCTTCGACCGGAAGCGGCAACGAGAAAAGAAATCTTTCTTTTTCGCAGCTTCTTCTTTCTCCATCTTTTTCGCAGCAGTGCTTAACTGCTTATTTAAAAATACATCGACGTCCACGTGAATGGGATTCTATGATCTATACCTGCGTCGTGCATTGAGAAACAATGGGCTCGAAACGTGACAGATCATAGCTATAAAGTAATAATCTCGTTGGATGAAACGCGGAAACACACCCACGCACACCCCCGGCTCGTTCTTTTCACGAATGACATAAACTCGACTTTAACACTCATATGAAGTCGCATCGTGTTAATAACCACCAGTGGAAGATTCGAAATCTTCATCGTTTCTCTCATTGGAATTTCTCTTTATTGCTGTCACAATAGCTATAAAATACATATCAAGAATAATTTCTATCTAGTTGTCTGAGCGAGCACAGTAAAATTTTTATGCATTTATGGAAAATTTGAAAGAACCAGTTGTTATAATATTCTATCTTGTTTATAACATTTATATACTAATTGCATACGTTTAAGTATAGCATTTAACACTTGGACGTACACTGGATAAATATATATGTTAACAAAGATAGAAATATAAAAAAGAAAAGAATTAAATGCAAAAAAATTAGAATCTTATTCAGAGAAAGAGAGCCAAGAGAAAACTGTTCACCTTGTTGCTAATAATTGTTGAACGTAGAAATTTTGTTAGTTATCCCTGGATTCGATTCTTCAGTGTCTAATTCCTTAACGCGCGTAGCCACACCTAACTTGCAAATTCTACCATTCCTATACCTTCTGTCTGACACTCGATACGCTCGCTATCAGCAGATTATTAGAGATCTAGTGGCACTAGAAAGTTTCGTTTCAGTACCGGCAGTGTCGAATAATTTGTACGTTTGGCCAACTATTTCACGCGATGAATTTCAATCGATACTGATTACGTAAGATTAAGACATAGCTCTTTTCAAACATTCCTACGACTGCAGCAACAATCTTTCCCAATTTCACCTATCTTCCTATCTATCTCTTTATCAAAACATTCGAAACTAAGTGGTCATAGTTTACTATACACAGACACCATGAAAGTATCAGGTTACATTCTCAAGCAATTTCTACGATAAACTTAAACGATAAATAATGAAGTTTGTAGTTAGAAAGGTGTTAGCTCATTGCTTAAAAGATGCTTGCAAATTACTGCAAATTATTGCAATACATGTCTTCCTCTATTCTCTAGAGTTAATATCAATAAATCTTTATACATTTTGATCATCATTGAGTGCAATAAAAACAAATAGATAATATAATATAATAGAAGACTCTTAAACCTCTCCACTTGTTACTGACTAATATAACTATTCTTGATCGATTGAAAGAATATTTGTGATCTTCCAACAAGGAAACTTCTCCTATTATCTGGAACAATACAAAATGATAAAAGATAAAGGTAATTATACCCATGTACAATTTGTGTCAAACTGAAGGTCGGAAATAAAATCGTTGGACCGTTGAACTTGGTTAGATTTAAGGGTTGCAACGCTGGGAAGCAGGTGTGACTATTTATTTCGCGGCTAGGTGAGACACACGGCCCTGAATGTAACGTCAACCGCGAGCAAACAAGCATCTATGCGTGGGCATACAAATCGCGTAGGTGTCCCTCTTCGACTACCAAGCTTTGACCCAAGGGCACTAGCTGTGCATTACGGAACGCATGCACGTCGTCGATATCGCTCGCGTTTTCATATTTTTTTACCTGTTCCAAGTGCGAAGCTATTGGATCATAAGTAATCATGTCAGCTTTTGTGTTTAACCCGTGAAGGGTTGATGTTGCATTAATCCATAGACAGCGGATAGTTTTACATTCGGATTTGACCCATATTTCTTTTTATACACCGTGCCACACATTCACACCCGCAAGAACTGAAATCAATTTAATTGAACTGAATCTACAGCGATTAACTTTTAATTCCACAACTTACTAACCTCCGACTGAAAAAAAAAGAAAAATGGTTCGATTAATCCGTATTTCCATTTATAAGCGCATAATTGACAAAGTACCTGATTAATCTTTACTTCCAACATTCTCTTAGATTACCGAAGATATTTGAAAAATTTCGACAACTTACTTTCGTACTTTCCAGCAGTTTTACTTTCCTAACCTAACCTCCAAATGTTTGTACAACAATCCAACCTGAATTTTCTTTCGGTAGATTCGAACGACGTTGAAAGCTTACTACAATGGTGAATGCCAACGCAATTAATCACAATGCAGTTGATGGAAATATGCAGAAACGAATTCAAGGTATTTAATTGCAACGGGCAACGAGGATATTCCGCGATCGGTCACGTACACGCCGGTTAAGCGTATAAATTGTGATTGCGAATGATAGCTGAAAATATTTCTAACGACATAATGACTGTTTGCGTTGATGGAGAGAGAGACGGTCGAGTTGCCGAGTCGTTTTGAAACGTGTTCGAGCGTAAAAATTCCAAGAAGAAAATATAATGGTACTCAGCTTACAGGAATCTCCGTTTGCCTTCGTTCTCTGTACGTGGATGTGTCACGGCCTAGGAATGTCTCGAATTTCCAAGTTTGGGAACACTCCTGCCTCGTAATTCGTGCCATGGCTTTGGTCACGCACGTGTGTACGCAATATCACGCACACTGTCCGCATGTATTCCTTTAAAGTTATTCCTTCCCGCCAAAAAATTTGTAAATTTCATCAGACGAATATCTCGATCGACCTCAACCTTCGATCTCACTCCTCGCAAATATAGATACACAACGTAGCCGATTTTCACGATACGGTCGTCTTCAATCTTTCCCTTGGCGTGTAAAAAGCAATGACAGAAACGAGATTAATCACAAAATTCGTCTAAACCGTTTTTGTAACCATTAAACAATATGGTGACGTATGATGCGACACCAACGCCACCTGAATATTGATACGATATACATGTGCATATTTATTTTTTATACTTACTTTTAAATCGTTAATTATTATTGCTACCGTTATAAATGGTCAAAACTTTATAACTCAGAATCAATTATATATATTCTTGTTGAAATAATAAATTAGCTAATTATATATGATATTGTAACATCAATTGATTTATAAATAAAGAAATACCAGATGGAAATATAAATTAACAACTTCAAACAAATGAATAACTCTGACTAAATAAATTATGTAAACAAGCTTGTGAAACAATCGATTTAAAATAAATTGAGTCATCAAATAAAAGAAAAATTATTACAAATTTACAAAAAATGAAACAACCTTCGCTATAATGCGTTAACCTCGTATTTGACGATAACAATTTACAAACTCTACAATGAGTCAATTAATTGTTGAACACAAAGTTTAAATTAATAAACTACCACATGCTTTTCAATCGATTAAAAAGCACACAGCATACCTAGAAGCACTACAAACGATTATCTTTGAAAGTTGACAGCGTATTGATATTTTCTTAAGTCACAACATTGCATAATGCAATCGACTGTTCTCTCTTTCCTTTTCACGGACATTCCTGCAGCCTTCGCACGTGGAAATAACTTACGTTTCAACATACCTTGAACAAACTGAGTAACCAAATATGTAATAAAAATCGTGTATCCGAGAATCTGATAAGAATACTTAAGAAATAAATTCGGAATATCTATTAACGATAGTTGCGTATCAATCGTTATAAATTTACGAAACGATGTTACAGGAATCGAACTCGAGTTGAAAGAATGCGAGAAAGAAGAAAAAAAAAGAAATATGGCGGAGGCACGTTGGCACGCATGCGCACTCGCGAGAGAGAAAGAATTTTCCTAAACACAGATGTCGAGCAGATGCCACGCATTGCTGGGAGGGACGCACAGTGGGAAAACCGGCGAGTTCGATTCGAGTTTCCAAAAAGAAACAAGCACCGAGAGGTGAGAGAGAGGCGAGTTTACTGGCTTCGCAGAACGAAATTTCGAGATTTCGAGGAACGCGAAAGTCGCCCCGGCACACGGAATAACCGTACACCGGGCTCTGTTGTTCGCGTGCCAAATGTGCAAACAAAAACAGCAGCAAACGCAATCTGCAGTCAAACTGCCGGACGATAACTTAAGCGAAACACAAGTATCAATTATACGCCACCGATATGCAGTATTACATATTGAAATATAGATAATTTTCAATCTTTATCGTTATGTACATAGTTATGAATATAGAAAGTCCTTGTAATTATATTTTCAAATAACGTGTTCTTAATTCGCATTATATCCAGTAGTTAAGAGTAACTCCCTTTATATGCAATAACTTACAAAATTATTCCAACAATTGTAGAATTCTTTACATGTTACATGAAACTGCAGTGAGACAAACTTGAGATATGGTAATTATTTAAGAATTTATGTGTTTTCCTCGAACTGACAAGAAGGAAAAATCGAATGAAAAAACTATTACACGTAACGAGATCGATGTCTTAATGGCGACATCGGAAGATCAAAATCGGAAGAGTAATACCCTTGTATCAAGGTCTATTTTTAAGTATCAGTCACTTGTATGTACGTTTTATACCGGTTAGCCCTGTAAGATGGTTCACTTACACTAAACTCCACAGCTACGTATATACACATTAATCTAGGCAACGTGAACACGTGGAACACGGTGTCCCTGTAAGCCAGTTTTATAACAAGATTTTAGTCTTTTGCTCAATAACGAACGCCATTCACTGGATCCATCGTGAGATTAATATGTACTTGCTACATTTACTCTTGTCGCGGATCGAAAAAAATATTTTGTTTCAGCGTTAAAAATGCGGGTACTGAATATTCTAGTATCGAACGAGAATTTCAATATTTAAAACGTTAACTACTTTAATAATCGAAAATTAATCTAACGTGTAAATTATTATTATTGTTCACGTGGAATGATATGTTGACAGATCGTTCGTATTTAACCTATTATTAACCTGTTATAAAATAGGTATTTGTAAATTCTACGCTCAATTTATAAGTTACGAATTGTACGTATGTATATATGTAATGAAACGTATTAAAATTATAGCGACCGAGTAATACTCATTCTGTTTACAACAAATTTACAACAGAAAATAAAGAAGTTAATGTGTATCAGATTTAAGGTAAAAAATTCTACGTCTTTGCTCGCAATAGTAGCAGCTGGTTAAAACGCAATGAAATTGTTATTTTTCTATCAGAAAGCTCAAACGTGAATAGTAGTTTTATTTTCGTGTGCGACCGTGGTCACCAGATTTCTCGAGTTTTTCATCGACAGCGCGGCGGCCCTGGCGACTGGAATGCGGGCGCGGCGAGTCCTCGGTGTATGAATATACGCGTACACATAGATACACACGCTCGAGAAGCTTAAGGGGCACTCACACGAGGGGAATGTAACGTCAGAAATATTTTGTACTTTCGGGCTCGTGCGTATATGCCTATGACGAATGTGCATGCTGCACACGTGTTAATTATCACAGTATCACGAAACGTTCATCCGTGTCTATAAATGCAGAGAAAAAAGAAAGAAAGAAAGAAAAAAAAAAAAACTCGAATGCGATCTTTAAATGGGATAATAAGGTTCGCGCGTAGAGATCGCACGCAATTTCATATATACTCTCTGTTTTAGCACGTGTACGCGTGCATACAAACATATACATAGAAAATGGCGTACCTGTCTCTAGGATCGATCCACGTTGTTTTTCTTGTGTTGTGATCGATGAAATACACTTTTCCATCAAAGTCTTGCGCGACGTCCCACCCTTCCGGAAGCGGTATCTCCCCATTCCGTCTCCTTGGCATATTTCACTGCGCTCTAAATCCATCCAAAACTCTCTATCACCGACCAGTCGACAGGCACATATCTGTGCGCGCGTGCACACACTCCCCGTGCCACATACACGCTGTATTGATGAAAGAGAAAGAAAGACAGTCGATGTAAGAGAGACAAGGAAAGACGTTCGAGTTGGTAAAGAGAAGGCACGCAATAGTAATACACACCGATACACAGTGGAATGGAGATAGAAAGAATGTGTTGCATGCCACTGAACGCACACACGCACAGACACACGCATGACATACACGCATACAGGCATAACCGAGCGGACACGTATACAACTCTGTCGAAAGAAAAGAGAAAGAAGAAGAGAAGGAGAAAAAAGATAGAGAGGGAAGGGGAAGAGAGTGAGAGAGAGAGAGAAAGATACATCACGTGCATATGTATACATATATGTAGATTCGTGTAGTATATATAATATACACACATGCTCTTGCTCTCTCTGTCTATGGGCCTATCTCTCTCATACTCTATCTCTCTCTCTCTCTCTCTCCCTCACGCGCTACTCCGCCATCATGAATACCTCATTATCATGAGCGGAGTGACGTCAGAGTCCCCGCCTTCAGATTCCTCTCGAGCGGAATTCCACCGTTAACATAGCTGGCCGTCGAAGAAAAGTCCACTGTTGGTATTCTTGCCTTGAGACGGTACCGTGGTCCTACATTTGTACAAGACCGTCCGTATGAATGCCCGTTACATTATCGTATCTTGTATCTTCTTTTCTTTTTTTGCACTGGTCACTTTGCAATATCGAGATGCAAAAAGAGATATACAAAATAGCACACAGCCTTCACACCACTAGTCGACGACCGAATTTTTTGGTAGAGAAAAAAGAAACTGAAAAACACTTTCACCCTTTCTCTGCCGTCTCACTCCGTCGTTCACTTTTATTTTACACTCTTATCCCTTTTTGTTCGTAAGCTCTAGCTTATAGTATCACGTGCCGATGTCCTTTAATTTCTACCAATTTTAAAACGGATGTAATCATCCGTTTTACGCCATCGGGAAGCAGGATCACGCGAAAAAATACTTACAACACCGTGCCGGTAATCGAACGGCAAACACTTCTCCAGTTAACGTCGTTCAGATGCACCCTCTTTCATTGATGAAATTTTCGAGCAAGACGAGCAAATTGTTCAGGCGCGTAGCAATCACGTCGTTCTCCTTTTGAAGCAACAGGAACGACGACGAGTTTCTCGGAGCAGAGACGGGATAGCATCTGCGTCTGGCGACCCGCTTTAAGTGCACGCTAATGCCGGTACTATCGAGTACATTTCACCGTGTGCTCCCTTTTCCTTCTCGCATTGAACCTTGCTGCTCGTCGTCAGCGAAAGACAGCGCGAATCAACAAGCGACGTTCGCCTTCGAGGAATGTCAGAATTCGCCTTGCATTTCTCCCCCTTCCCCCGCGCGCGTTATTTCATTCCGTTTCTTCTTTTTCTTTTTCTGTCTTTATTTTCTCTTTACTTACGCGGAACGAAACTGCAGGAAACACTGTTCATGGGTTACCGCAAGACACTTTTCCTCCGTTGATGGATCGAATTGAACATGGCTTCGGCAACGATTCTACACTCTATCGAGTCCGTTGTTCCAAGTGCCAAGAATACGCGTAAACTACTCTTTCGTTTCGACGATACTACAACCTCGCGCCAACTACAAGCATGTCGAGTGTTTGAAACATGCCACTGGACGTTCATACCGTGTGCGCTTGGCAATGCTTCTCACTCACTCTCTCTTCCTCTTCGCCTCAACGCGTACACCGATGAGAACAGAACGTAATCCCCTCTACCAGCCTGGATATTCTCCTTCCTTCTTTATCTTTCTGTCGAATCGCCCCCACTATTAGGAACGAAAGCTCTCGTGTCTCTGACCGCTGTAGACGAACGACGACGGGAACAGACGAACGCGTTGCCCTTTCCGCAGTTTCACATATTTTCCGTTATATTACGATGGCGGCACCACCGTACAACCCTCATGGAAACGCAGGTGCACTCGAGACCGTTGAACATCCGGGACGAATGAATAAACCGATGGTAATCCGTTGGTGCCCCTTCGAGAATGTCTCGTACTCATAAGCCACTGTAGCATTCGCGTGTATTGCTTCCTCTTTCTTTTCTTTTTTTTTTTTTCTCTTCGCTGTTATCTCACTCGACGTGTAGCTTCCAAATGTACCAAATGTCGAGATTCAGTCAAGTTCATTCTTCTATTTACATTCTTCAGTGTTGTTTAAAATATTGTAATTTTACACGGAATTAATATAATTAACTGTACTCGAATATTTTTCGTGTCACGTTTTTATGATTCTGTATATTAAAGTTTTTTTTTCTTTTTTGTACTTTTTGAATAAATGTAATAATTTCTTTCGATGATGTGGGAATATGTCTTGCAATGTCTATAATTTTTTTCGTTCCTTTTCACCTAGAAACATTTAATTCTGCTTTAAAATATGTATTTTTTGATTTTTACAAGTTCTGTATAAAATTCTATCTTTTGTTTTCGTAAAGGAAATTATATATCAAGACTATAGTTCGGAATATTTTTCGAGCATGCGCCTTCGACTTTTTGCTCTACATACGTATTAATTTATTGTAAATTTTATAAACTCTGTGAATTGTTATTTCCTGGGTGAGACACGTGACGTGTGTATAATCATGTATGCATATACGTATGTATGTACGTGGTGTAGGAATGCGATGTATGGACGAGGGTTCTCTAAATGCGGTAACATTTTTAATCCAAATTTTGTAAACGATAGAAATTAAACGTAACAGTTGTAACGTAAATCAATTGCACCAGGAGATTCGAAGATTTCGTAAGCTGCTTCTGGTAGATTTAGTGTTTTATACGAAGTTAATATGGCAACGTCTGAGAGCGATGACTTTGAAAGCGCTGACGAAGAAATGAACCACGATATGCCAATAAAAAGGCATACTCAAATGCAACAGTGGAGTTCACGAAATACAATAGGTTCAGAATCCGATGATGATATGGAATATGTACCTCGGCAATCGTGTACGAATGTAAATTTGGGTAGAAGAAGGGAAAAATATTGTCCGACAACAGATACGTCAACTAATAAAAAAAGAGTTGATAAAGATATCAGTATTAAAGATACATATAATTACAAGAAATACGAGCAACCAGTTATCAATGTTGACGAAGCTTGTGGAAAAAAAGATGAAAATATTACATGTATCGATTCACAAGAAGTGGGATGTGCACAGGCTAATATTGGTGACATGGACCTGAAAGTGGAAAATAATAATGAGAACACAACATTAAATAAAACTAAAGTAGAGAAACCTACTGGAAGGGATATTGATATGGACTTACATTCTGAGGTAACAGTTAAATTGACTAAAAAAGAACAATCTCAACGCAAAGAAAAAAAATTAGGTGCAAAAAAGTTAGCAACAAAGATTACGCCAAGTAGTAATTTTATGACTGATATAGATAACAGAAACAAAAGGGATATAGTAATAACAGAGGAAGATGTATGTAATAAATCTTCTATAAAAGACGAGATAACTGAATCAGATATGCCAGAAGAACTGAAATCTGAGAAAACATTTAAAGAAATATTTAAACCTGAAGGTTGGGAAGGACTTGGGGATTCAATTGAATTACCAGATGAACTGACTGAAGAAAAATTACAACCAGTATTAAAAAGATTATCGTTAGTTGGTGAAGAAACCGATAGCTCATCGGGTTGGGGTTGGGGTAATTGGGATGTAAGTTCTTTAATTAATACAGCCAGTGCTGGAGTTTCTACATTAACTAGCCATGTATCACAAGGATTTACACTTTTGGAAGAATCTATGGCTATATTGGATGAACCTAAATCTACTACAAGTGAGGAAGAAGAAAATCAAACAGACAACGGTACTTCATAGTTTTATAAGCTTTTTATTATATATTTATAAATGACAAAATAAATATACTTAATGACATATTTAATTATAGCTAACTTGTGCGACTATTATATTTTTATTTTAATTAATTTTTAGGTAATAAAGAGGAACAGACCAAGGAACAATCTTCTTTTGGATTTGGAAATTTTATATCGAGTGTATCGTCAATAACAAAACTGGTTGAATCAACTGGAAGCAAAGTTATGAGTGGTGGATTAGACACATTAGAAGCTATTGGTAAGAAAACAATGGAGGTTTTACAAGAAGGTGATCCGGGATTAAAGAAAAAGAGGGCTTTTTTCATGAATGAAACAGACAAGCCAAATTTATCTCAAATTCTTCGAGAGGCTAAAGAAAAAGCAAACAATACTGAAAAAACAATTGAAGAAAGACAAAAAATGAGAAAAGTACATTTTGAAAGTCTTCTTGATGATTATCAAGGACTTGTTCATATAGAAGCATTAGAAATGCTATCAAAACAAAGTAATATTAAAATACAACAGTATTTGAGTGGTTTAGATTCAAATGAATTAAATTCTGTCCAAAAAATGTTGGAAGAAGTTGAAGAACTATGTGAATTAGGTGATGACGATGAAAATAATGATGAAACAGATGAGAAAGATTTGAAATATAAATTACAAGAAGCTTGCAGCGATCTTGGAATTAATATTACTTATGAGAAATTGCACGAGGTAATTTCTATTCTACTAATACATACATGAGTTTATTAAATAAATATTGATTTCAGATATATCAAAGCTCTAAGAACTATAATACTTCAGCCACGACGCCTAATGATCAAGAAATTTTCGAACATGCCATTTCTGTTTTGGCACAATTTACAGCATTTTCCATAGAAAGATTTCATAAAACTGCAGAATTACTTTTAATCAAAGAACATCGAAGCACTGTGAATGAAACTGATTCATTAGTTCAGTTAACGAATATTCTAACTAATCAAATTGGAATATTAGCTAATATTTACTGTAGTGCTTTGAATAAACTTGCTGAAACTTCAGACAAATCTGATGGTATTAACGCTAATATAACAACGATTTTCATGGAAGTAAGACAGTATTATTATGTTTCATCTATTCAATTAGTAAGAAATTAACTAAACCTTTTTTTTAATAGACTTCAAATGCAAGTTCTTACATTCAAGATGCCTTCAAACTATTGATTCCCATTATACAAGTTGGTGCTATATAACAATGGACAGAAATATTTTCTGAATGTATGTTCTATATGTATTATAAAAAGTATAAATAACCTTTCAAATAATTAATTTCAAAAAGAAATATTAGAAAATATCTTTAAAAAAAATTTTTTTTAAATATTGTAAGTAAAGAAGATTGGAAGAAAGAAAAATACAAAATGACAATTTTTATACTATATAAACTGCATGAATTTATAATATAAATAGTCTTAATAAAAAATTGAAGTCTCAACATATAGATTACAAATAACTCTCAAATTCCCTATCTTACGTTATTCTCATCAGTATTAGAAAAATAAAAAAATATTTCTAATAACACCTTTGTTAAAAAAATTAAAAAACTTATTGTCTTATAAGTATTACTCTCTAATGTATCTTAATATATTTAATTTTATGTTAAACATTTGAACTAAAAAATGTCAAGTAAATATTTTTTTAATTTTTTAAATAATGAATCGGAATATTAGAATTGTATTATATAGTAAAAAATAAGTAGAATATTTAAAACGTTTTTAACCATACGAGAATAAATATATATAAACTCGATTCAATGTTTTCCTCTTTTATTACCAATAGGAGGTTTCTGAAGTTGAAAACTCGAGTTTGATTCACTCGTTGGTAAAGGTGTAGTAAAATTTGACGGAGTATTAAAAGTCAAACTTGCTGTTGGTGGTTTCAATGACGAACTTAGAGTAATGTTAGTGGCAGATGATGTTGGTATTGTATTTCCCCAAACTGTAACAACATATATACTGAATTATTTTGCATCTATTTCTAGGAGTCAATTTAATTTGCGAATATAGTAGCTAAAGCTGTGTTTCAATGGATTAAGATGTCATTGAACAGTAACAAAGTAGCAACACTAACAATATTATAAAGTTAAAATAATGTTCTTTTTTTAATAAAACTAATATTCAATATCTCCAGATATTCTATATTCTGTGAAATACACAATTTAATTAACACAATTTAATTAACACAGACATTCTTACTAAACCACCAAAAAGCAGAAGCAATTATTAAAGCATATATAAAATATACAGCCATTTCTTATCAAGCACCAATTTCAACCTCCCTTTATTATTTGCTATTTTGGAATGCAAATTAAAGAAAAGAAAGAAACAAAATATCATTTTTTTATTATTATTAGAAGTAAATGTATAATTAGTAAATGCTAAACACAAAAGCTATGCATTTTTTTTATGACACAAACAGAAACTGTAGAAAAATTTAGTACCTCATAAACTAAAACAGATTCCTTACTCTTTTCCTGGAAATGTAAAATCAAAATCAAATCACAGAAATAAAATACCGATCATATTTACAGAATAAGTAGTTACAACACTCTTACTATTGATATATGTGAAATTCTACAGTACTTAATAAAGGACGTTATATGTTAGTAAATCTACCTCATACTAAATCCACGCAAGACCTGAAGGTAGGAGATATTTATGGGACAGTTGAAACAACGAAAATACGTTGTTTTAGGAATCTTGTTTTTAACAAAAAAAAAAAGAAAATATATTAACATTACAAATTTATATATTAATTTCATTTACCTAATGGATTTCGCGTTTCATAACTTCCTGGTCTATTAGAATTTAATGCTGTTGATGAAAGAAAACTTTTATTTCCTATAAAAGTAAAGTATATAAAATATGTGAAATAAAATAAATATTACAAAACATTCTAAAAAGTATCAATACCTGGACCAAATGGTGTAGGACCACTTGCAATTTTTCCAATACTATTTCGAGATGTTTTCCCATCCAATTTAATATCTTCAAAAACGTTTGTATTATCTTTTAAAACGTATTTTCTAAAGTTCAAATATTGTTCCTTTTGTTGTTGAACTTTTGAATGTACACCTTGTAACTTACCAGCAACAGCAACAAGAGATTCGTGAAGTTTACTCATGGCCATTGTTAATTCTAAAAATAAATTGTATGTTATTGTAAAATTTTAGCAAAAATTAATATCAGTACAAATTTACCTTGTGGCGTTAAAGTTTTTGGAGTCATCATTGTCTGTATATGTTTTTCTGTTGTTTCAATTTGAGACCTAAATAACATTAAGTCATGTTCAAAGCTATCAGCTAATTCCATAAAAAATAATAATGGTGCATTATTTTCATATTGTAAGCCTGGTGGAGTATCGTGCGTCCTTTGAGCTATTTCAGCATTTTGTAATGCTTTTGCTGTATCCTGTTTTAACTTATCAGCAGCAGAACGGTCACGTTGAACTGATCCACCCAATGTTGTTAGAAGTTCCATTAATGATGCTGTATCTTCTGCACATCTATTCAATGGTCTTGCAGAGCCTCTTGCTATATCTGAAGATAATACTTTTTGTTCTTTTACAAATTCCCTATAATTGGAAACATATATTAAGTTAATTAATTAATTCTACACAATTTTAATATAATAGCTTCGCTATATAATAATTACTTGAATTTTTCTATTGTCTGTAATAATTCTGGTGGCCAAACATTCTCTTTGGCAGTTGAATTAGTATTTCCTTGTGAAAGCCCTTTATTACTTGATAATACATCTAATCCTCCTAATCCTCTATTTGCAGTGCTTGTGGTAGTTGTAGTACCAATAGTACCTAATTTTGATCCTAATAAATTGCCACTACCAAAAAGTGATGCTGTAAACAAAAAATATTAGAGATGATATTATTATTATACTTAGAGCCAATATTATTAATAACATTAAATATTTTTTAACTATCATATACTTGTGGTAGTAGGCGTTCCAAAGCTAACACTTCCAGTTGTAGTCGTAGCGGATGGAGCACCAAATGTTAATGTAGAACTTGTTGCCGGCGTACCAAAAGAAAGGCCGCCAAATAATGGTGCAGATGTAGTTGGAGCTGAAAATAAACTGCTCGCAGTTGTTGTACTAGTTGTATTTGATCCCAAAAGTAAACCACCTGATTGTGTTTGTACAGTGGTTGTAGGTGTAGCAAATCCAAAACTAAGCCCAGTTGTTGTTGCTGGTGTTGATGTAGCCCCAAAAGTTAATGTAGGTGCTGAAGTACTTGAACCAAAAGAAATACTGTTTAAGTTAAAACCTGTCTAGAAAACAATGAATTATTAATATTTCTGTATATAAATTTTGAATACGAAAACGTATATTGCAATTTCACAATGTAAGATTAATGAAATTATGGATAAAAAACGTAAAACTATGTATTTACTTTTGTCCAAATCCGAAACTTGTGTTGCTCGAAGTTGCAGGTGTTCCAAAAGTAAATGTTGACATAATTATAATATGTAATAAATAATAATACAAGTGAATGTCATGAAACAACACGCAATATCTTATATTTAAAATATTAACTCTTCATGCGCATGTTAAATTGTTTTAACTGTACGAAGTATATAGTTGTCCGAAGAGCGCCATCTGTAACGTGAAGATGCACGCTTTAAATTTGAATCTGCTTTCATAGTAATTATATAAATATTTATATGTATATTTTTGTAGAAATATGTATGTACATTTAAAAATATTGTTTACTTTAAATTTTTATATTTAAGATATTTTACTTAAAATAAAAATTTAAGGGGAAAATAAAAAAGCGTATATATGTGTATAATATTAAAAAATTTTTAAAAATACAAAAATCATTGGAAAATCATTTTAACCGTCATTGATTTAGCTTCAGACTAAATAACGAATAATTTCTAGATAATATTTCGGTTTATTATTAAATGTACCTATACTACTATATTATATAAATCAAGGGACAATACAATGTCTTTATCATTTCATAAAGTAGTAAATATTTTTCTTTGTATGTACGCGACAAAGTTCTAATAATTATACATTCCATCTATAGGAAATGGGATCAATTCAACAAAGTTTGCCAAATCGGTACACTGACTATCACAAAGTTGATTGCTGGTTCGGGTTCGTACATGGGCGTTTCTAAAATGATCACAGTCGCGTAGACTAAAAGAACGCGTCTAAAAACAGTTTCTTTCTATCAATAAACTTTTGTTTTTTTTTCAACATCATCAGGAATTACTTAATCTTCTTTTCTTTCTTCGTTTAATAATTTAGTAATTTTTAGATATTATTATTTGCATTAATATTCCTCTTGAACGTGTAAATATTTCAGTCTCATTTAAAATGAAGGAAAAAGAAAATCACATTTACAACGCTTGTATACAGTTTAGAATACACCCGGTACGCAGTATCGTACAGAGTACGAGTTACTTAATAATTGTAAAATGACACCGCAATATTATACTCTGTAATTACAAATACAATGAGATACCGTAGTTCTTCTTTTTTTTTTTTTTTTTT
>CAJDYZ010007058.1:94421-107819 GCA_903986555.1 Heterotrigona itama
TTCGACGCACACAATATTTAAAATAGAATATTTTTTTCTTTGAGAAAAAGTACTATAATATCATTGTAACAACGGAATGGGCCTCTATAAAATCATTGATTAAATATTTGTTTTACAGATTTTTTTTGTTTGTTATGCTTTGGTATGGCACTAAGGATTATTTTAAATTTTTTAAATTTAATCTTATGCAGATGCAAGTTATGCCTAAAAAATGAAAGAAAACGAAAGAAAAAAAAAAGAAGGAATCAAATGTCATATTTAATTGTATGATATCCTTTAGCATTATCGTCTTTGAATTTTTATTCACACCCTGATGAGACTTATTCTAAAATTCTGAACAATGGTGCAATTTAATTGTTGATGTTTTAAATTATCATTTAGTGAGTACAGCAGTCGAATCTGTTGATTCAAATTATTATAATAGTAAAGATAAAAGTTATTTGCTATTTGTTTTATGTTTTTTTTTAGAAAATGCACAAATACAAGAAATTTTCTTTCTTTTTTAAAAATGCTTTTATCTGTAAATTAAGACCATTTGAACAGAAACTATTGCAAATAGTGTATTTAAAAGAATAATTTTTCTCACGGTGTCTAAAACTTGTATGTAAACTTTTGATCACTGTCCAAACTTAAAAAAAATGATTTATGTTAATATAAAAACATGTTTTTTTTACTTTGAAAGTTTCACTTTGATAACTGATTGCCGTGATATTATCACAAAATGCAAGGGGTTTTAATAATATTGTTTAAATGTAATACAGTTTAAATAAATCAAAAAGAGTTCTTAAAATTATTAGGCCACACTTAACAATTAGATCCGTTTAATTGAAGCCGTTGGGTATAACTAATGCTTTTTTACTGTTTCAAGTGAAACTCAACTAACAATAGTATTAGAACCAGAAAATGTAATTAAATGTAAGGAATGTTTCCATTTAAAAAAATATATATAGTTGATCTAATTAAGAAAGCTATTCCCAATAAGTCTCATAATGCTTATGTGCATAACTTGTTTCTTCTCCTGCATTCGAATTAAACAAATGCATCTATAATAAATATTTTGTACTATCATTGAAATAATATTCATGTGCTGCCTTTTCATTTATCGAGACATTTCTTAACTGACATTTTAATGACAAAAAATGTCATTAGCTGATCACAGCATGAGATATTGTCACATCACCACATTCAATGTGTATAGAAAGTATTAGACAAATTGTCAATCAGATCCAACTGCCATCAAAAGAACATTTCAGTGCCAATTTCATCATTATTCGAAAACATGGAACATGGCAGTTTAATGTTAAAGCCAAAGCACTGAGCTTTCCATATAAAACTGGATGTTTGCTAGTTTATATAATACACAGTATATCAGTAAAGAATATTTTTCAACCTTCATACAAATAAGTATGAAAGAAAATTCATATAAACTTGTATCTGCAACTGCTTATTGTTTTAATTATACTTTGTAGAAAATATTAATAAATATTAGATACATTTTTAAATTAATACATTGATTAAAATTATATACATTAATCTTTGATTTAATAATTAGTTTATATATATATATATATATATATATATATATATATATAAACGAATTATTTATTCACTGTTATTTTTAATTAAATATCCTTTAAAGAATACCGTAGCGCAAAAAATTAATTTCTTCAGAATGCTTTAAGAGTATAACTCATAAATACAAATAAAGCCGTCCTAATACTTAAAAAATACATATTGAAATCGATTTGCTTGTTCGAGTAGTTCAAGAAAATTCCATATTCTTTAATCGACTTAAATAATGTATTAAGAGAAAAATTAAATTTCTTTAAATAAGTTTAAACAATCCAAATTAAAACAATGGATAAGATTTTTTCAAGCTACTCGAAGTACTTAATTAATCGAATATTCGAATTCGTTTAATTCAGATTTCGAATATTTCAGATGCTCAACAACTTTAGATACAAGATTATACAAACTTTTTCATAGTTTCCATACATACAATCAATACTTAAATCAATACTTAAAAAAATGTTCTCTATTTTTATTAACGCCCTGCGTAATACATATAAAAAAGAATTTGAAAGTGTGCCGACATACATCGCATTTAATACATATAATAGATATATTTAAAATTACTAGTTGAAACAGCATTAATAAGAATCAAAATATTTTTAATTTCATTTTTTTATATAAAATTTCAACAATAAATTAAGATGCAAAAATTTCAACAAACAATTTTTTAAATCATTTCATGCTACTAGAGAAATTGCACTTCTAACATATATTCATCAATTTAGAAATTTTTATGTTTAAAAAAAGGGAATGTTTCATTGAATTATTTCTTGCGTAAGATTATAATTTGATAAATATATTTTTTCAAATTAGGAAAAAATTATTCATATATTTTATTATCCAGGTTGTTCTGTTTATAGATAAAACTCATATGTATATGTATAAAAATAAAACAAAACTCTATATTCATATAAAAAAAAAATTTATAAATGATTGCGCCTCATAAGTGGCTATTTTGATGTCATGGTTACAAAATGTACAAGACTTATAAAACTGACTAACTCGTTAACTGCCACGCTTGTGTATGTATAAAGCTTAAGATATGTATTATAAGTTAAATGAACATAAAGTACATACAACAATCAGTGATAATAAATTTGTTAATAATTCACTACAAAATGTTTAACAACAATAAAGTTAAATGTACATTGCACAGAATGGCAGTGAACGCGTCACTATACTGTAAAACTTTCAGAGAGATTTTTGGTTCTGTAGCTACGCGCTACGTCCATTTTTAGCACAAGCATTCCATCCAGTTACAAGATGGAAACAACAAAAATACAGATAAGATAAAGTTTTACAATGTGACCAATATTCAAAAATCCTCAGTTAAATGACCAATAACATCAGCTTTCATGCACAATATACGATACATATATTTCTAAACGTGAGTTCTGAATATGGTCTATGTATTTGAAAATAGGATTGACTTGTGAAATGCAAAAATTGAAAAAATTTCGACCCATAGTTATACCATACTCTAAGCAATTCCAAAAAGAGTGTATATGTTTTTCATTATCAATGGCTGTTACTTATTTCACTTTATATATTATTACTGTATAATCTTTACGCTTTATTTTTTTTTTTTATGGTGCTTATATGTTACGTTGAGAAAATAATTTTTTTTATATAACAAGCAATGTGTTTAATTTGTTCTTCCATAAATATTTAATTTCCCTTAAGTCTTCTTTATAGATCAATGGTTCCCGTAGAAATGCTTAATTTGCACGCAAGTTTTAAAGTATATTCATTTTCATTGATACAACGAATGATTTCTACCTAATTAAAAAAAAATATTTCTAACCACTGATCTCAGAATCATTGTATATTAATTAATTATTGTATTATATCCGATAGTGAGCTTGTCGTAATGCTAAAAATTTTCGTACAACACGGATAGCTAGAAAGCACAAAATATGTTATGGTTTCAGTACTATTTTTTCTTCTGTACCAAAATCTTTCTAGCTTGCTTTGGTAAATTTTTGGATATCACGAGTATATAATAAATCTCTTACTTGACAAACGAGATACATTTAAACATTGTCCTATTTATTATTAATCACTCATTTGTTCACGTGATTAAACGAGGACTATGTAAACCTTCGACTTGAGTATCAATTTGAGGACAATGTTGAGTATCTGGCGGACCCCAATCATGTAAGTTTCCACTGTTAGCTAGTCTGTGCGTAAGTCGATGTGCTATCGAAAAACCTCCACTACCTTCCAATTGTGTTAAAACTATGATGACTTGTCTACAATAAAAAAAATTTGTTAAACTTGTTATCATAGTGTTTATTTCGAAAAGATACATATGAAAAATTTCTATTACCTGTGAAGCGGGGGAACACTATCGGCAGTTCTGAGTTGTCCTCTTGTGGATACAACGTTATAGCTTTCATGGCAGTCACATTTTACATGAATCCATTTATTTACATGACGATTCTCTACCATTACTACAAGACCAGCCCAACCTTTAGTTAAGTAATAAGCAGTCATTCCCTCTCTTCCCTGCATATAAATATTTTACAAGATACTTAGTTTATATAAATAATTATCAAATAAATATCATATAAATAATTATTAAAAGTTGCAAGTTACAGAAATATTCTTACTTCATGTCGCTGTCCTTTTGCTAAGGTTAAACTTATTATAGCATCAGCTAAAACAAATGCTGGTGGGGAAATTTGTTCAACTAATAGTCTCTTTGAACTATGAATGGCAAGAACGTATTCAGGATAACTGGAAGTATCTTCCATTCCTGTGTGCCAATGATTAAAGGCCAAACATACAACAATATACAAATCCCTTTCTAACATTTTATGACATCCAACGAATCCACGTACTTGTCGTTTACTATGTTCTACTAATCTTCCAACTTCAGGCGCTGCTGGTGAACGTGTACGAAAAACAACTACACACAAGTCCAACTGAGAACGTTGTGATTTTTCAGAATTCCTAAATACATATATAAATATTATACATCATATTCTTATATTTGATACAATTATACGAATATATTAAATAATAAAATGAGACAATAGAATTTACCTCTGCCCTTCTTGAAATAAAGTAAATTCTGTTTCAGTGGGTTCTAGTACCGTTAAAAGTACGCATGATAAATGTCTAAGGGATGATAAGGGTGGAAGTGTCCCACGCAATCTAACTTCACTCCACCCAACTCTAGTTTTACAAATATCGATACAATCAAAATATTTTAGTACATCATCAAAAGAAATCCAGAAAACACCATCAGAAGCACCATGTGGCATAAGCATTTCTCGCAATTGCGGTGTCCAGATAGGACTATCATCAGACCAATCACCCTTCCAACTATAGTGACCCCATGGATTACGTAATCTCAATAATCGTATTCCCTATCAAGTATATTATTCAAAATACTTGTAAGTTTTTAACTGCGTATGTATAAATATATGTATCTTTTTACCTGTACATCCCGTACATCAAGAACAGAATAAGCATGCCTAAAAAAATAGATTAAATTTTTTTATATAAAACTAAATAAATGTACTTTAAATTTTTGATATTTGTTGAATATTTTCTACCTTGGCCTTAAACCTTTACGTTGATATTCTTCCTCATCAACTTTCATATTACCACCTCCGCAACTAGCACCCATTAAAAACATAGCTTGCCTTGAAGATAAAAGTTGTGCCCATATTAAATCCTTATCAAGTTCATCTTCGCTTGGCAAAGCAGATGGTTGTAAAGGCACACTCTCACAAGGGGCACCTGTAAGTGTTGCTAGACCTTCTATTGCACGTCCAGATACTAAAGCTTCGTAGCAACCATGAATTTTAGCCACTGCTTTTTCAATTAATGGCACCCAAAGTTGTTTTCTTTTTGCCTACAATATATTTCATCAAAATTATTAACAAAAAAAAAGGTGGAAGTTTTTTTTTTATACTTAATAAATATTAATTTTTTACTTATAACGTTAAGATATAAACCTGAGAATATACAAGATGGCCTCTTTTATCACAGGGTAACAAATCATCAACAAGTACAGTGGTCCATTTTCCATCTTTACATAATCTTACTTGATAAGCTCCTTCTGGGCAGGTTTCTCTCATTACTAAGACTCTCTTTACAAGCTCATCACTTTCGGCTAAAACAGCTAAAGCTGAAAGTAACCAACAGTTCCCTAATACACCTTGCGAGATATCAGAAGGTAAGGGTTTTCTAAAAACAGCCCAAGGCAGTTTGGAATCAACTGTAGAATCAACATTAATTTGATGAGGCCTTCTCCACTGAACAACATGATTATCTTTTGTTTCAGCTGGATTATAATATAGAGATTTTGGAGCTGGTGGAAATGAGTCATCGACAAAAGGTTCATTTGTCTATAAAATAAGTAAATTAGTTACTACTAGGAATATTCTATCCTTTAAGAAGTTTTGTTTTTTCAAATTCAGATTAATATGTTAGTAAAACACAAGTTAATAATAATAAAAGTTATAACACCATTATATTTTAAATATAATTTACATATATTTTATATATTATATTTTTAATTAAATATAATTAATATATAAAAACAAATCAATGTATTGCATTTCTTTTTGACTGAAAAAAAATTGTCCTCGTTTATACTGCATAATTATTAATTAATCGATTATACCTCTTTACAATAGCGAACAATTCGCTCCCACTTCTCCAAAGCTTCTCTTTCCTCAATTTGTCTTAAATTCTCCATAACTACACTTTCTTGCCGTTGTATCGTAAGTGTATTTATGCCAGATTCAATAATTCTAGGCCTTTCACCTGGTAGTTGAGATAAATTTTTTGAGATTTGGCACATTTCACAAATTCCATTTGTACTCTTATTTTCATACGTGCACAGTTTACACTGCCACTGGAAACATTGTAATGTTTCATATGTAATAAATTTATAGAAGATAAAAACCAGAGAATCAATAGGAAAATATATCAATAACATATGTTTGAACAGTTTATTGACCTTTGCTTAAGGAATGCCGAGTTTTTTTGATCATCTAACAGTAACACGTACTCCGAATTTTACTATTTATCAAATATTGTATATAAATAAATTTGTATAAAAAATTATTGTACATTATATAATGTAAAAATATAATAAAAATAATAACAAATTTCGTTCTTAAAGTTTGGAAATGTATGCGAATAAGAAACATTTATGATGGATCAAAATGGCTCGGTATTCATATGTCACGTCGCTACACAAGCATCCGTAGTTCAAGATATCGTCATAAAGATATACAAAACAATTGTAAAAAAAATCGTACTTGACCATGAGTAGAATCTCTAATTCTTGAATGTCTTTTGTCTCCAATTGAAGAACCGTTTCTTCTCACAGAATTCCTATGTCTTGGGGTAACAACTTTTGAATTTATAGAAGTTGAACAGAGTCTTGGACTCGGACTTCTTGATCCAAAAAATCTGCTATCTTTTGGTACATTTAGAAAATCTGCTAATGTCTTACAAGCGTTACAAGTTTGTGCTGATAGCGGATTCCTTAATGTACACGATGGGCACACCCAACTTTCTCCTTTTCGTAGCGTAGCATCTTCCAAATGCATGATACTTTTAAGCTTTGAACCACCGCACGCTTCGCACGTTGTTCTTGAAGCAGCATTTAATAATGTACATTTTTTACAAGTCCACACTGGAGAAGGTGGATCGACTTGATCATCTAAATCAGATTCTGCCGTAGCCAATGTAGCAGTTTTTTGTGGAATGTATCTCACACTATCCCTGGATACTACAATCGGAGATTGTGTATGCATCGAGCAACTTGTTTCATCTTTCGTGACAGTTATTAGACTAGGTTGCATCAACGAAGGCGGTGATCGAGAAGATCCACATATATCGCAACCAGTTGACCACAAAGGATTATACGCGTAAGAACATTTTCGACAAGTCCACATACGTTTCAACGAACTTACATTTGGTATATCCCCGACAGGACTAGTTGCTTCACTATGTGCTTTCGTGGGTACAAGGCCCAATTTATTATTTTGTTTTTTTGGCAATGGCGGTGGTATATCAGGGTCGGTAATTCCAATGTAAGAATATTTTGGTCTTGTACTAAAACCAACAGAATGCGGTGGTACTGCAGGTGGTTCATCTTCATTGAGACTCCTACGATTAACGATCTTTTTCTGAGACACATTTGTAACAGATTCAACGTCAGAAAAAGATCGTCTATAGGACAGTGGACCTGCAGAAGATAGAGCACGTGGTTCCCAAGCAGGTACACTGATAACTACTCCACTGCAAGGAGCAGGGCTTCTAGGGGCTTCACATGCCTCACACTGTTCTAGGCCAGGAGCATTATCAAGAGTACAATTATCACAACTCCAGAGAGCATCATCTTGCTGAGTTTCTGAGACTACTAAACTTGTTGGTCTTTGAATTGGATGTTCAGATAATTTATGTACAACAGATCC
Source organism: Heterotrigona itama (assembly GCA_903986555.1). NCBI lineage: Eukaryota > Metazoa > Arthropoda > Insecta > Hymenoptera > Apidae > Heterotrigona > Heterotrigona itama. The sequence continues at coordinate 102,440 of CAJDYZ010007058.1, forward strand.
ATTAGATAAAGAGCGACTAACTTTAGATTTGACTCGTTCATAAATTGAAGGACTATGTCTTTTTGGTGAACGTTGAGAGGTATCAGTGGTATTTGTATAAGAAAGTGTAGTAGACTCCATAGTTTCTATCGGTGGCAAGGTCCAGTCTTCTCTATCTTGTCTTCTTTCACTACGACTTATACTTGTTAGTTGTGCCATATCTACAAAATAAAAATAAAGTAATATATAACACTTATAATATATTAATTTCTTTAAAAATACTTTTGATTAGATAGTACATACCTTTATTAATAATTTTTGTATCACTTGTAGAAGAACTTGTTGCATTGACACCATCCAAAATATTGGCCAGAAGTTCAGATGCAGCTTTCAGACGATTTGTTTTGCGTAGATTTAATTTTTTGCTTTTACGTGCTCCAATCTGCCGTTTGTCAGTTTCAGCAATAGAAGAATTTGCATCGCAAGCTACGCAAATTATGCCAGAACTGCAACTGTTGTCTAACAAACAACGAACGCAAGTCCATTGTGTTATTAAAGAAGGTAGAGAAGAAGATCTTTTAACTGGCTCTTTTTTATAAGACTTTCCATTCCATGAATCATGATGAGATTTCTTTATATGATTATTGGGTAGAATTAAATTTCCCTCTGAGCTAAAAATTAATATAAAAACTAATATAACAATTATTAAACAAACAACAATGTGTATACGAAAACATAATAAAATTAAGGAAGAGGAAAGAATTAAAGAATATATAAATTTTTCTTTTTTATAATGAAACTATTTATTCAAAAAAAATCTATCTAAATATAAAGAAAAGTATAACTATAAAAAAAAATATATATATATGCTAACTTTGATACTCTAACAAAGTATATATCATATCAATAATAAATGAAAGCTTGTATTCGTAGATGCAATAGTAACTTGTCATATCTACGTTTATGTGAACATGCAACAAATAAACATTTGTATTATATTCCCCTACAAACCATTGTTTTGCGCATTGTGTGAAATCCTTGGCACAAAATTAAACTTGTTCAGTGAGAGGTAGAAGGAAAGCTCATACTATAAAATACCTTCGAAAAACGACATATTGCACCAAAATGATTGGCACTGGTGTAAACGTAAGGTATTAGATTCGAAGAGAAAAAGTTGACAAGATTTGCGGAGGGTTCGGTAGACTGTATACAAACACGCGAGAAATCGAAGAACGAGGGAGGGAAGAGAAGGGTAGCAGAAGGGAGAGGGGTTGGGTAGGGGTTGCGGACAGAGAAAGAGAACGAGATAGAGAGAGAAAAAGAGAAATATATATATATATATATATGAGTTAACAATTTTCTCACCGATATATGAGATCGGTTTTGACGTATTGATAAGTAGTCGGACGCGTATCGCCCGTCGCTGACCTCTCCAAACGAAGTTTCGGCGGAGGTGTCGGCGGAACCGAGACCGAGGAAGAGCCACCTTCCTCGCCGTCTCTTTGCTTTTCCTCCTCCTGCTGTTTTTCTTCTGGAAGTTCACGCTCCAAGCTCTGGCTGAGCCTGAGGTTCGCTTTCTCATCACTCCTAAGCCGTGTAAGGCCGCACCTGGCGCATCGCGTGCTCTCCGTTGGATTTATCAGAGCGCACTCCGAGCAATGCCACTGCAACACCGATGCGATCGAGCCCATTCTTTACACGTAGTCATGGCTCCTTTGCTAACAGGATCACTGACTTTTGTAGCCACGATCCCTTTTACTCGAAATTACACCGCACCTCTACGCGAGGACGAGGATCAACGATACCGTGGAACACATTCCGAGACGATTCTTTTCGGCTGTGGCGGTTGCCCGCCGTTCTTTGTCATATGTTTCGGGACGGCCATCTTTTTATGCCCCTTCCACCGTTGCTCGCTCGACGTTCGGCTCTATCTCTTTCTTCCTTTTTTCTCTCTTTCTTTCCGCCGTCGCATCACACAGTGAAAATCCAAATGTACACACGGAACTTCGGAACTCACAGACTGACGCTCTGGCTGTTTCTCTCTTTTCTCTCACCTTTCAGGCATCTTGCTTATCTCATTTTCTCGGTGTTCCTCACAGTTTATTCATATATACGCGCAACATAGCCTGGCATCGGATGACACACAAACCAATCACTAATCAATCCATATTCGTTTGCTTGCAATGCCAAAGAACCAGACAAAACGCGTCAATGGCAAACAGAGTAGATGAGCGTCCGTGTACATGAGCGTGGCTTGAGCTGGTGTGTTGACTACATTGGTTGCAACACAGGGCTGTACGATTATTATTATTACATGTACGTATGCAGGCAACGAGAATTTCTAAAATTTTAAATTACGTTTTTACTCTTGCACTTCTTATTTATTTATTACGCGTGCGGATCATCGATTTATTTGTTGTTATCTTTTTGAAGTAATTCAATTTGAAAGTGAAGCGATACTGGTTCACTTTGATTGCAACATTTTAAATAAGGACGTGTTACTTAATACACTGTTTAATTTCTGTGAATTCAATTAACTATCGAGCTTCATAGAATATGAAAGAGATGTTACATTAAATTATAAATTTTTAACCGAGATTAAGAAAGCACAATCGCACCTTGTCAAACGATCGATATTTTATAAAATTTGTTCGTTGCATCGATCAATTTGTTGTGTTCCAGACTTTTGCGTTCGGAATTATAATCGTTTCGTTTCTTTTTTATACGTCACTGGTTAACATAAACTATTGTACGTACATCAGCGACATCTACTTATTACATTTCCCACTAGTACGAAGTTATAGGAAAAGTTACACCACCAAGTCCCTGTGGCGCAGAGGATAGCGCGTTGGACTTCTAATCCAAAGGTCGTGGGTTCGATCCCCACCAGGGATGACAAAGAACAACTCTGTAATTGTTGTTTCAATTTTTTATCGTCACATTATATTTTAATTATTACTATTGACTTGTTACGTATCTTTTATGTGTGTTACTATCATTTTTGTTTTGTAAAATCAAAAGTATATTAAAAATATTGCTTACGTATATGTTATTTTGATTTATACATTTGTATATAAATTAAGACTTTGAAAATCTTAAATCCTCTTCAATTTTATAAATTAAAAAAAGAAAATAAATGTTCGATTAACGAAATTGTTTATCAATTTATGATAAAATAGAAAATCTCAATACTAAGAAGTGTGTGCGAACAATTGATGAGTACATTAATTATGATCACGAATCTGTTAAGATAATGATACAGGTTTCACGAAAAAGGGATACTCTCTAAAAAGTTTAAGAACAATAAGAATTATTATTTCCATAGTTCCAGTGTTCCATTTCTCGACAAATGTTCATGATAGAAACAAATTGTTATTCCTATCTTTCTTGTAAATTTTAAATTACAAATTACAAAAACTTTTAAATTATATATATTTTTAATCACTTGATGCTGCAATATTTACATATTAATTAAACTGTTTATTCAAAACATAATTATTGAAAATGTAATGCTAAAAAATACAGTGTAAAAAATACAAATAATCATTCACAAATGTAATAAAAGATTTTATCATTTTTATACATCCTATATTCTACGTTCTGTTTAGATTTTGTCACTAGTTATAAGTAAATACTGGGAGACAAAAGATCTGAAAGCAGATGGGACATTCGATGAGTAAGTGATTCAAAGAGCCCAATGATTAGTGTAATATAAACGATATCAATTAATTGCTTGACTCCTTAATATATTTGTTAATGAAGTATATTACTGTTATCACTAATCACAATTTATGATACCTTTGGCATACTGTATATAATTTGATGAGGACTCTTATGTAATATTTGTAATACAGTATAACATTTATTAAAAATTAATATTAGTTATATCTGATTGAGATAATTTTTACTGTATAATAGGTAATGTGGAATTTGTAATACAGTATAACATTTATTAAAAATTAATATTAAAAGTTAATATCTGATTGAGATAATTTTTGCTGTATAATAGGTAATGTGGAAAATTGGAAAACTTCAATCGCATAAACTATTTGCCTTCTAATACTCGAGAAAAGTCGACCTCTATATTAATAAATATTTGGAAATCCCAAGTTTTTTAAACATCGTGAACACTTATGTTCTATTAGTTTTAAGTCGAAAGTGACTCACAATCGGATCAATTGCAAACGATATATGTACACATGATTGACTAATTAACGTCATATCTGTTGTTACGTAAGTACGACTTAGAGTCATGTTTTTTTTTTTTTTTTTCATTAACAAAATTATATTACGAATCCATTTTTTCTTTCTTTTTACATTAAAATTTTACCTCGAAATTCGACCGATGCAATTGGAAAGAATTTTTTTAAAATTTTGTAAGGAAGATCTTAGTTTCAAAACAGTATAAAACTTAATTAATTTTCTCACCAGGTGAGTGAAAAAGTTTAAAAAATTTCTTTCCATCACATAGCTTCCAAGCATGTAATATCCGCTATGAATACTTCGTTTCTATATGAAACATATTCTATAAATATTTACAATTAATTTTTATATCGTTCTATTTTATAGCTAAAATCTCCCTTTGATTACACGATTATAAAAAAATTTTAATTGGGAATCATCGGGAAGTATAAAAAAAGCTCTTCCATTTGCGAACACCTCACTGTGCGTCGAGGAATACATACAAATCTGTTTATTTCGAACATTGATCAATATTCATTCATTATTAATGAGCGTCTCTTACACTTTCAATGGTACCAGCACACTGCTGCAGACATAGTTTCCTTTTGATCAATAATTTATGCTTGACTACTTAATTAAGTACTGATTTTAGACGAACGATTACGTGCACGTTTTATATTAGTTATAAATCATTATACGATGTATAGTATATTAATATCGTCAAGCGGACATTTTTAACCAATTCAATGATACAGTGAAGAGCATGGACTGAATTAGTAACAATGAAAAATGTGTTGGAGATTTCAAAAGATTTCAATTTCATATGAAAGAACATAATGGGATAAAGATATGAAAGAGATAAAATCGCAATCAGGAAAGAGAACACCAGCTTTCGAATTTCCAGGATTATCATCGAGACATTGTGCTAATGGAAAAAACTTGATCGCTGTTTTTGTTAGTAAATTTACCGCTGGAACACTGAGTCAGCGTATTGCAATTTAAATTATCTACGTATACAGAGTGTGTCACGCAATTTGACCACGTTGACTGCACTCTCATTTATACGATTGTTAGGAAAAGAAAAAAAAAAAAAAAAAAAAAGAATGACGTGGAGAGAAATGGAGGTAGTTTGATCGTTCCTTTAATTTGACTGCAAATATTTATGACAGTTTATTTATGATTTTGTGCGACAGTAACTAAAAAAAAAAAAAAAAAAAAA
>CAJDYZ010007073.1:0-22207 GCA_903986555.1 Heterotrigona itama
TTCAAAAAAACAATTTTTTGAGAAATTTTTATGTTGCAGTTTTTATAGCCGATTGAAAACTGACTGACTTTCATTCGAAACATTTTTCTACAATGATAAATAGAAAAATCGTTGCGACCGTTATCTAATACATCCTGTATAACAATGTGTACTTATATATTTGATGTATATTTGTATACTTAATCCTTGAAGTCCGGATTTTCCAAAGGCCAATTAAAACGATCCGATTTATGCATGTATATAGTGTAAATTTTGTTATTCGTAATTATTTTTTTAAAATAGATATGTGTTGAAACTGAATACGCTGTATCGAGTCGAAAATCAAAATGATTCATCTCTGAAGGTTGTTTGAAGATTAAGAAAAATAAAAGTAGAGAATGTTAAATGATATTTCATTTTACAAACTATCATAACATTAATATTTTCATTATTTATTTTTTATTATTTTTTTTATTATTATTTATTACTTATTATTTTTATTTGACTATGGAGTTGAATTCTTACTTGTTAGAATTTTTGTTTAAACCCAATTATTCTATGAATTTCTTGAAATTTTATATAAGATATACTTCATAATACATTTATAACCAAAAAAAAGTAAAGACTTTCATACAATTATAAATAAATATTTTCGATAGAAAAAAGTAATCAAATTCGTAATTGTAGACAATATAATAGATTCTAATATTATATAATATATATTTTAAATCTTATTCTAGTTCTTATTCATTTCAGAGTCAAAATCATAATCAAGATCAAGATCTCGTTCTCATTTAAATCAAAATTAAGAAGCGGGCATTCACATTATTTATCTCATAGTCCTTCTAACAATAGAAATGATCATATCAAAGGAAGACTATAATAGATAGCGATCTAATCCTAGAGATTATAGTCCGCCAAATTCAAATTTGTTTTTAGATTTCTCAAAAAAAATTAATTTTTTATGTGTATGATAATTATTTTTTATGCTAGTGACTATATGTTTTATTAATTAAATTTTGTAACCAATTTTTTTTAATCCTTCGAAATATATATATATTTAATATATATATAATATATGTATTAATTGAAAAATATATATATATTTAATATATATATAATATATGTATTAATTGAAAAATAGGTATATATTTAAAAATAATCTGTACTTGTTATTAAGTAATAAATACTTGTTAACACAAAATTACTACTTCGAATAATTAAAATATTTCTATAATCTATTCTATAATCTATAATCAAATAATCTATTTAATTCTGTCGTACAAAATTTTTACTAGTAAATATTTATGAAATAATAGTGATATATAATTATTATTATTATGTTTAACTTTTATATTTTTCAAATGTCCGGAAAAGTACTTTTATGTACATACTTATGGTCAATTAGATCAATCAATTTAGAACCTTGTTATATCTTTTTCATTAAAAATAATTTAAAAAATATAACTTAAATATAACTTATATATCACTCTCTAAAATGTTCTTCATATTATAATGAAAATAGAATTATTAATCAATCAAATTTTTATATACTTTAAATATACAAGCACAAAGAATGTTTACTGTTTTAACAACGTTTTGCTAAAAGTCAGATGCGATTTTAAAAAGTAAAACAAAATTACAATTAGGGGATTGCTAATAAAAAGAAAATATATACAATGATATATGCAAATTTCTATACAATTTTTGACAATATGAAATTATGTCAAATATGAAATTAAAATATTTGAAGAAAATATGCGATTGATTGATTTTTAATCAATAATATTGATTATAAATTTTCAATATATAATAACATACTAATATATTTCAAAACGAAATGAACAAAACATTTCAAAACATGTTTTGAAATACATATATTTTCTTGGAATATACTTATCTTTTTATTTTTTTGATCAAAAAATAGATTAAATATGTATTTTTAATACGGTTTTTGCTAAAACGATCAAGTTTAATAAATAATTAATTCGTGTAATTTCAAAATATTAAATAGATAAAAAATATTATTGCTAATTTATCTTTTGACATTTAAAGATTCTTGAAAAATAATTTTTCTTTAATGAATAGAAAACCAAATTACGTTTCAGGTGTATATGAATTAGTTTTCATCATTAAAATTAAAATTATATAAGTTCTTAAATTTTTCTCTATTTACTCAAGTATTATTATTATTTAACTTGTATAAAAGTATAAAAGTATAAAAATAAAATCTTTCACAAATTAACGCAATCTGAAAGGGATGATATAGTAGAAAACTATGTACCTTGAGAAATAAAAATCTTAATCCTGTTGAAAAATAAGAATTTGTAACGCTATTAGTATGATGAAAGAGAAAAAGATGTAAAATATGTATATAAAAACATATTTGTTATTATTTTATTTTATTTACTTATTTATTTATTTTGTTTTATTTTAAAATGAAAAAATAAAAAAATACCGTGTCTAGTTCTTATTGTCAGATGTAGAAGAAATTCTTTAGATGCATCGTAAAAAATTGTAAGTAGTGGGATAAAGAATAAAGAAGTGGGGATATTTAACAGAAGGAGTGGGGAAGCAGAGAGATGTATAGCGACACCGACGCTTGGTAAGCAAATCCATTTGATTTTCAGTCACGTCTTTACGATTCGTTGATCTGTTTTATGAGTTTTTGCATTTGGTTCACAAAGGTTTTACAATTTGTACCTACAGGTTGTACGCATTGATATCTTCGATAATTATATAACATCGAAAAACCAATGAACAAATAGATTAAGAAAGAGAGAAAAAAGAGAGAAAATAGCAATGATTGCAGTAAAGTAGATCGTGGTGTGGGGCTATTTTCTTCTTAAAAGGCGTCAAGCCAATTACCAAGGAATCAGGTTCAATTAAAAGGCGAGTAAGTCGGAATGACCACTGCTTACACAAACGATCTCTTATATAAGGAATAGAGTGCAGAGAAAAAGACAGGCATAGGCATGATAGTCAATAAAGTAGCGCACAACAACGAACAGACAACGTGCAAAGAAAGCATTGAATTCTCGTCTGCAGAAATGACGAAGCTTGCAACAGGTGGTCGAGAACAAGAAAAAATCTTTGTTAATCAAGAACAGCCGACGGTTTCTACATCGGTTGATGCATCAGAATCGTTTGAACAGAGAGTTAAAGATACCGCGGAATATAAAGATATTGAAGACACTGAATTTCCAGAAAAAAGTAAGAATATTTCAATCGACACCAAAAATAATAAGAATACAATTATTGATACAATTGCTGAAATTAAAAATGAAATGCTAAAAGACTCAGGTGATTCAGATACACCGCCAAAGTTAATTTCGAATTCGAATTCGAATTCGATCGTATCAATGAAAGACGATGCGATTTTTACTGAATGCGATTCACGAGATACAACGTCGGAAACACGTGAAACTGATTTTCCTTCGCAGAGCAATTTTCAGTTGCGAGAATTACAAGATTCTGTTAATAGTATCAGCACAGAAATGACGAATTTTTCAAACAATTATAAAATTTTTAATGAGCCATTAGAGGACAATGATCTTTATAAAAAAGATGCCGAAGAAATATATGATCCAGAAAGTGAACTGAATTTTCACGAAGCTATACGTGCTGGGGACACCAAGTGTGTTGCGACGCTTCTTGCAGGTGAATCTGTACAAAACCTGGACGAACCGGATTGGAACGTTTCAGGTGATCCACCTTTGCTTGTGGCTGCTACAAATCATTGTTTTCCTATTCTCAGGTAAGAAATTTTTTTCAATAAATCATATATTTTATTGTACTAATTGTAAGTAGAATTTCTCAAAGTTATAAAATTGCATGTTTTCTATTTTAAAATTCTATCTTTTATATATATTTGTTTAAAAATTTGTTTGGAATTTTTTTGTTTGGAATGAAACAGTAGTGTAATAATCAGTGGAATAACTATTACATAATTGTTCTGAAAAATTATATGGAATAGCTATAATGAATAGCTATAAATAAAAGAAATTCAGTTTTAACAATTTTATATTGTACTGGAAAGTACATTAATAAAGAAATAAAATTTTTAAAAATTTCAAAATTTTAGTAATTGTCAGTCGTCTTAAAATTTGACAAAATTTCATTAAAAAGTTCATTTCAAACGTTAAATTCTTTTTTAATTCAAATATGAATTCACAATATAAAAACGAAACGACTACAATATTTTCTTCCTCAAAATATTTTCCAATATTTCCAATATTATATTGTTTATTTTCTATAAATATATTTTAAACAGATACAACTATAAAATAAATAGGAACTATCTTAATAAGCTTGTCTTTAAAAGAATTAATCTAAAAAGTTTTTTATTAACTATTCTTTAATTTCATTAATCATTTTTTTACTTATTTTAATATTTATTAACATTTTATAATAAACTTATATTAAAATGAAGATTAATATCAAATAAAATTGCTTAAAATATTTCTTTTAAGAAAAACAATTCAAATATTTTCTAAAGTAAAGTAAATTTTATCGATTTGATTAAATTCTAATACTCACTGAATTTTAATGAGCAAATATATTGACGTCGTGAAAAACATTCAAACATTGAAATTATTACAATTGAAGTATTCGTAAATCATTGTTAACGAATTACCTTCGAACTTCATAATCAAAAATGTTCTTGCTTGTGCGGTTTTTGTTATTATCTGTTTTAGCATATCGTTACCAAATGTTCAAAAATGTGCTATTAAAATGTGCTCGAAAAAATTATCGATAAAATGCATAATTCTACAATATGAACCAATACATACAGAATAATTTTCACGTAAAACATAAAAATATATTACTCAATTGTCCATTTATTTTTTTTCGAATAATATTAAAAAAAGTACTTGAATACCGTTTAGTAGTTTAAATTTTCACAATTAATAATCAATAAATAATAATAACTTTTACATTAGCATATCAATAATAACTTTTTTATATTATCTTTTAAAAATTTAGAATTTCTAAATAAAAAAGCACGAAATTGAAAATTCCATAGAATTAAAAGTCTAATGATGAGGCTTATATAATAATATGAAATTCAGTATCAAAAAGGAATAGTATTAAAAATAAAAATAAAACTATTCCGATTTTTGTAGTTTATTACTTGCGAACGGATGCGATCCAGCTGTACGCTCCCCTCGTGGTGAGACAGCACTTCACAGAGTGATCTTAAATGGAGGACCAGGAAATGTATTACAATTTGTAGAAGAACTCCTGAAATATGGTTGCCCTTCAGGTGTGAAAGAAGCTGGTGGAGGTTTAACTGCACTACACATATTAACACGCCAGCTAGCGCACACACAAGGATCAAAAAATTTGCATCATAATTTTGAGGCCGCTTTGAAAACGCTTGATTTATTAGCACGCGCTGGCCCTGTTAACGCAAAAGACCATCAAGGTCGCAGTGCACTTCATATTTTAGCTTCCTCCACCATTTTTGGTATAAATTTCTCTTGCATTTAGATAAACCGAAGCATTACTTCTTTTATAAAAAAAAAAAGTATCCTGTCAATGATATTATATATTTCTCAGTATTTTTTTAAAACAATCAAATCTAAAAACTTAACAGAAGAAAAAAAGTTAATGCAATATTGAATAAATAAAAAAAATAAAGTTAAAAATTAAACTTTACAATGAAATTTCATATTAGAATATCAAAAGTAATGCGCAACGTTTATTTATTCTGAATTTTATTTCAGGCAAATAAAAAATAAAAATTCTTATTACAGATAACAATCATACAACTGAAATCGAATCGTTGATTGAAACACTGTTAGCTGCTGGCGCGGATCCATCACTAAAGAACGATAGAGAAGAAACTTCTTTACACGAGTGCCTTGAGTGCGGTGCTTTAAACACCGCGTTTTTACTTATACCACACACGCCAACCAGTATAATGTCGCGCTATGGTGAAACTCCGTTGCACATTGCCTCCAGAAAAAATTATGCCGATATGGTAGCAAAACTGTTGGAGCACGGAGAAGATCCTAGTATACAAGATGCGGGTGGTAACACACCGTTGCATTTAGCTTCCGCAAGAGGTTTTCATCAAATCGTTTCTTTGTTGGTTACATCGCCCCTTGCACAGTTAGAAAAATTGAACGTAGAAGGATTGACTGCCCTTCAAGTAGCCGCCGAAAGTGGGTTTGTTAATGCAGTACGACTATTATTAAAAGCAGGCGCAGATCCAAGTCAAACAGTTCACTATTGCACGACAATTTTTCACCGTCATCCTGATATCTCTATTTTAATAGATCACGAACTGAGTAGACGTCGCCAGCTCGCTGCTTGATTTCTTTTCATCAATATTCAATGACAATGTGCTGAATTCGTGGTCAATCAAATTGTTTTCGGTTTATTGAAATGTAATTTGTAACAAAATCTTGATTTTTATCTTTATCGAAAAGTCAATTAATTTGTTGACTGTTATTCGTTTTTATACAAATTATTGACATACAAAAAAATAAATGTAAATATTTCAAAATTATTAACATTAAAAGTTCTCATATTAAATAAATAGAAAAATAATAAAACGTGACTTTATTAAAACATTATATCCATAATATACATAATATTTTATGTTTATCATTCTTTCAATATCTTTATACGGTCTAATAAATAACTACGAAATTCAAATATTAAAATATATTATCTAATAAAATTCTAAAATTGTTTTATTAATTTTAACATATACTGAGTAGAGTATTTAATAAATCATTGAGTTTTCTGTAATCATTTACATAAAACATTTGTAGAATTAAAAAAAAAAGAAAAACAAGAAATGTTAAAATAACTCGATGATTTTTCAAAATTCCAAACTTAATCCTTTGCACTCCTTTGTCGAATATGACTCGACATTTTTAAATTGCCAAAAAAAAACAGAATTCAAAACTAATTCAGAGTACAAAGGGTTAAAGTATAATTTGATACCATTGAATATATGATTTTTTATGATATAATTCATATGTATATATATTTCTTTGTTATACTAATATTTACTTGTTGCTCAAGATTGTTTGATATTCAAATATCTGAAATTAATTCTATATAAAATAATCTATGTATATGAAATTAATTCTATATAAAATAATCTATGTATAATATTCTATGTAAAATATTCTATATAAAATAATCTATGTATAAGCAAATACAATTAAGATTGTATATATGTCAATGTCATAATTTTTGGCTGTGAATAAAAGTGCCTTCTAAAGACTGTGTGATATTGAAACATATACTCTAAATAAAGGAATATAATTAATTTAAATACTATCTTGTCACATATCATATCTTTAACATTATGATTAATTACTTACACTTAAAAATAATAATAATAATACAACAATTAAAATATTAACATTATTATATTTTTTATACATTATATCCTTTCTAATAGAGGAAATAATAAAATAAACTATGTTTTTATTTATACATAAATATACATAAAACAATTTCTAGTTAATATTTGTTAAACAGAGTTTTATACAAAAAAGCGTAATTCATGTGAACAAAAATTGCATAATGATTTTAAAATATATAATTCTAAATGACTATATACTTTTTTAACATAAGAAGTATATAGAAATAAAATCTTTAATTTAAAATATTCTAATTGATATATAAAAGTTAAATCTTCTAATTGGTATATAAAAAGATAGAAATCAATGTTTCATTCTAATAATATGTGTATTGTCAAATTTCCGATTTTTATGTTATTAAAAATAGGATTAAAAATATTTTTATTAAAATACTTAATAATGCATAGAAACAATTGAAATTTAAGAAATGAATTAACATAATAAATAAAACGATTATGAATTATTTTTCAACATGATTATAAAATAACAGTTGAAGAATTAAAATATTTCATAGTCATTACATTTAATAATTGCATTTTCAGCATACTTGCCCAATTTCTCATTGCGCCACATTTATTTACCATATTTTGTCAAGCATTGCAATAATATGCGACATTACATAATTTTATAAATTGTCATATAAAAATTGCTTCTTTTCATTTATGTATTTACTATTATATATTATATACAATGTTTTTTTATATTTAAGAATTAATTACAAATCGAATCATATTCAAAATATTTTAATAAATTTTCGTTCTTCGTTTAATAGTTAACAAATAATATTTGCTGCATAATAAACAATAACAGAATATTTAATAATTTTTTCTAAATAAAATATGTGCAATAATATTTATTTGTGAAATATGAATTAAAAAATGTTGCATCATTTAAAACTATTTTTGTTATAATATTTCTAGATTTACTAAAATTAAATCTGCAGGGAAAAAATTTGTTTAAGAATATAGTATTATATTATATTATGTTCATGAACTTCAAAATTAATGAATTATAATCATTGATTAATACTGAGATATTTAAAAATAAAAACAAATATAAGCAGTAATAATATAAAAGTATTAATTATATCAAATATAAGAAGATATTTCATGTATAGTTTTGTAACATATTTATATAGTGTACAAGGAATGAAACAATGATCAAATTATTTTTATGAATAAAAAAATTTCTTTATTACAATATATTAGATTTTATTGTACTTCAAAATTTGTTTTGCATACAATGAAACAAATTTTTCTTTGGCACTTTTTAATATTCTGAAAAAATATTGTTTCAAATTAGAATTACAAAAACGTTTTGTTCATTCATTCTTGTTTATATTTTCTTTTCTCTTTCTTTGTTTACTAATAATTAAAATATTTAATTTTTTTATAGGAAATCTTTTAAACTTAAAATAGTAGCTTAATGAAAAATGTCTACTATTTGATGTAATTTTATATTATTATACATTTTATGAAGCACTAAAATTAACTATTGTCAATATATAAGTATACTAAACGATACATTTGACTTTATACATATCTATAATTAATATTCTACGATAGCATTCATTTAACATAATGAAATATGAAATTCATAATTTAAATTTATATATATTTATATTATATTCTGTTATTGTTTGCATTTTTTAAATGTGAAACATGTAATATATGGATATCTATAAAGTAATTTCCAAAGATTGTATTTAATCTTCTACTTTTATTTCCATTATATTAAATAAAACAAAGAGAAGATTTTCAAATAAATTTTAGCTTTTATAATTTTCTTCCAATTACATCAAATATATTCAATTAAAAAGAAATTTAATACACAATAAGTTTAATTAATTAATTTAAAAGATTGATTGAATATAGTTAATAATTATGATATATTGTTGTCTTTCTCCACTTATATTGTATTTAATATATAAAGTTTATAATTCATACTAAATAAAACATTTGCCTAATTTAAATATAGTAAACTTTTGACAATACAATGTTCTCAAATACCTTAAGAAATATGAAAAAAAGTTTTACAAATTGAGGGAACAATACAGACATGCTTTTAGATCTAATAAATAAAAATACAACTTCTTTAGCCCTTTAAATTTGATTACTTAAAATATATAGTGAATACGTGTGATGTGTGAATTACTTATTAAAACAATTTCTTGTATTAAACAATATCTTCTATCTTATGAAGATATTCACTTTTCTATATTCACTTTTCTCATAGGCCTGCCTGCTTTTTTTTATTTATTTGGAACACAAGGTTCTTAATTTGTTCGAAGATACAAGTGCACTCTGTATTCAAGTCATACATTAAATAATGATATAAGATCTGTGTATGTAGTTAAATATATTCGCATATAAAATTATTATATAACAATGCAAAACATTTTAGTATTTTATATTAACTTATTCACTACCATTATCTATTCATATAATATATGTACAATTATTAATAACTGTAACAGAGTTTTATTTTATTATAATATGATGAAACATAATATGAAATATTAACAATAATTATATTTAATTTATATGAGAAATTCTCTTGTTTCAATAGATATTAAACTATGGCAGTGAATATGTCAATATTATCAAACAACATGTAGTTATATGTAACCGTACAATCTTTTGTTACACTTTTTTTAATATCACGTTACTACAACATGTTTTTAAAATTATTATAGCATGCAACATTCTTTCTAAACGTAGAAGTATTTAACATATTCAATGAATAGTAATTTTTCAAGAACAGCATTTAAGAACATTGTAACTTTTCTATTTATTAAATATGTTTATATTCTTGTAAAAAATAAACGACTTCAATTAATTATATATTTAAATGTATATGTATCATAAATATGTGTATGTTACATTCTTTTAATATTTAATAATATAAATAAAATTGCATTCTTTATATTAAAATTAGCAATGTACCATATTTGTTAGTTTATTTTAATTGAACCCCTTCTAAACATTAATATATAGTTTGTACAAAAGGCTAACAAAACTTCATAGTAAATATGGTACGATGCAAAATTAATATTTTTATTATTAAGATTTAAATATGCAAAATATTGTTTAAAAATGTACAATAAATGTGTGTAACAGTAAATATTTCTTTAATTATAAATTTTGGATACTTTAAACATTATAGATTGCCAAAAAAATTATAAATAATAATATAATAAAAAAAAATTAAGTTTTTAACTCTAAATTATATTTTAAGCAAATAATATCTTTTAATAATATTGAAATTTTTTAAATTTGTACAAAATTATTATAGAAACATGTACATTGCTCATATAAAAATTCGTATAAATTAATCAATATATGAAAACACATTCTTCTAGACATACTGAATAAAAATGTGTAATCTATCATACACATATATCATACACATACAATATATTACTATTACAATTTTTATTACAGATCAAATTTTTTTTAATTGTATGAAAGAAAGATGTTTTAATCAACTTTCACATATATGTACATTATTTAATTTATAAAGCAAATAATTACAAAATATATCAGACAGAACAAATAATGTATTATTAAAATAATTTTAAAACCTTTTTCTTAAGTAATAAAATTTCCCTAGTAATAAAATTATACAGAGTGGTCCATCTAAAAAAAATCATCTGAATATCTGAATTTGAGTTGTGAAAATATCTTGTATAATAATAATTTGAATAATATCATATAAATATGCTACAAAAGATATCTTTATTCCAAGATTTATTTTTTTCCGAACTTTTCAAGATTACTAGTATATTGTTTTCATATAAACATATATTCTTTTCTTGCATGTTATACTTGACATTAAAATGCATTCAAAGATATTAATGACATTAACTTCAAGTGACTTTTAAGTTTTAAAATTAATTGAAAATGTACAATGTATTTTTATATCATCACAACTGACGAAGATATTTAGATGTCTACCTTTAGATACTATTCTAACTATTCTATACCTTAGTATCCATACACGTCTGTATGCATACATAGGATGCATTATAAAACAATCCCTACAATTATAACACTTCCAATGATCTAATGAAAAACTGTACAAAACAAAAATTAGTCAATATTTGGTCAACAATAAATTACAATTTTATAAACTATGAAAATATGTTTTGTGGAATAAAACGTGTTTAAATAGCATTACATTTTTTTGACTTTATAGCATTGTAATCAATAGACAGCATTGTAATCGAGACGAATACAATCACTTATTATCCTTATGATATTGAATTTAGAAATTGTCACAAATCGTTCGTTAATACTTAATTGTCTGTACTTGAATCCAGAATGTACTTGTATTCAGTGATGAAAGCAAATATTCGAACTAGTTTCCACGTTCTGCAACTAACATGATAAACGATTCAAGGCGATTTCTCAATTTGAGGTCGTCATAAGGACTTAATATAGTAGCTAATTGTATTCGTCTCGATATCAATTATAATGTTACAAAATCGAAAAAAATGTAGTGCTATTTGAAAAAATATATGTAATCTTCACCTTTTATTCAACAATCATTTTTCGTAATTTACAAAGTTATAATTTATTGCTGATTAAATATTGACTAACTTATGTTTTGAACATTTTTTCATTAGATTATCAAAATGGTACAAAAATTATGGGAACTATTTCGTGACATATCTTGCACACATGTACATATGCAATATGTATATAATTATCATTTATCAAAATCATTCCAAATTATAGCCATTGTTAGATTTTAATTGACTACTTTAAAAGTAGCCATTTAAAATGATATATTCTTTTATCATTATCTTTTTATATTATTATATCATATACTCTTATCTCAGTTAGTCTATTTGAGCCTCATCAATTCCTATGATACAGGAGAATTAGAGCATTTTTGCTTCTAATTTTCCTACAATAGTCAATTTAAAAAATCATTTTACATACAATGTTTTATAAACATATTTGTATATTATATAAAAGATTTTTCCTTTTGTATATACCAATAGCACTTTGAAAAAAGACTTACTTCATAAAAATACTGTAATGTCCTTTGTGCACATCGTATATAATTAAATGCTATCAAATGAATAATAAATCGTAAAAAAAATTAGGAAATGCGATTTTCTTAATTGTCATATTTTTACGCACTAAAATTTCATTTGTTTAATATTGTATAAAACAAGTATACAAAAAGTATACAAACTAATTTAATATTTCTTCTTTGGTTTTGCACTATTCAATATTTGAATTCAATAAAAAAGAAAAGCGTATTAGTTTGTGCTTTTTATAAAATTTTACGAATATTCATTATGCAAGTACAGTCAGGAAACAAAAAAAGAGATTATTCACTTATAGACGAACTACGTCTACCAGAGGCTACTAAATCACTAATTGTAGAATTATGACGTGTTTTTCTTGAACCCTCATTATCATTCACAAGATTTGGATTGACTGAATGAGAAAGAGCGGCTGTTTTATTAAAATCTATTGTAGCATACCTTTTCTGTATTTTATTTGGAGATTCTGGAGGAGATGTGGTAGAATTTGAAGGAGCATCTAATGGTGAGTTCATTGGTACATCTTTTGTATCCAAATCTAGTATAGCATAATTTACTTCTCTAATTAGACCACCTGGTGGTGTTGATGGAGGCAAAGGTGATTTCTCTGCTGTAGATACTCCAGAAAATCTTTTTCTTAAATTTTCAATTTCATTTGGCTCTAAATTGGCATAACAATGTCTTGCTGTTTCTTCTACATCAGATTGAATAGATGACAATGGTGAAGGTCGTGATTTAGCACCAAAAGATTCTGGATATTCTTGACCGGAACTTATATTTATGTAAGCATGTCCAGATTCACTGATTTCATTTTTGTCCTCTTTAAGTTGCATTGTTTCAGAAACACTGTGACTTGGAGAAAGTGGATTGATATTAGTATTAATATCTACATTCATGTAAGTTGCTATTGAAAGTGGTGATTTAATTTGAGAAATGACTTCTGAACTCTTGTGTACAGACGTTACTTCTAGCGATGCCGAACCATTATCGGACATAGAATTACTGACTGTACAAGATCTATAAAAATATAAAAAATATAAATATTAAATTATAAATAATATAATTATATTTTTAATTACCTTTGTATTATGCGTCTAAGGCTTTTGTTATTATTATGTTCCATTTCTAATGATAGAGAAGACAACACTTCTTCATTCATATAAACTGAGGACGGATGTGGTTGAGGAAATGGTGGTGGTGGTGGTGGTAGCACTGGTGGTGATGTAGGAGAACTCGTATTTCCTTGCGATGGTATAAGACCAGTGCTGCTTCCCACACTATCTAGCCTTCCAACTCCATTTTGTTGATTATATGCAAATCTGGGACCCACGTGATTATTAGTTCTATTTGATATGGGATCCAAATAATTAGGCTCAACTGGTATTGTCACTCTTGTTACTGTTGGACCAGAATGAGGAGCAACTGGAAGTTCTCTAGATATTGTATCATCTCCGCTATTATTACAAACCTATAATAAATTTTAATTGTATGCAAAAAAATATTTGTACCCTTTATAATTTATATGATAAAAATAAACGAACCTGAATATTTGTTTGTACAAGATTAAATAAATGTGCAGCTCTACGACATTTAAAAGCATAAATGCCTGGTCCTGTAGAGCATCTTCTTCCTGATTCAAAACTAAAAATCTCAGCATCATAACCATATCGCCTTAAACATCGTAATGGCCACTTAATAGGCTGTTTACCACGTTGGTGAAGTACTATGTCAGTTTCTGTGACTTCTAAACGTCCAGGTGTGATTAAATTACCTAAGTCATCTACGTTCATTACTTGAAAAACATTTGGATGTAAATCATTAATATCTGTTCGACTATTTACACAACCCATTCTTTTTTATTCTGAAATAAAATTTTAAAAAATCACATTATCTTTAATAGAAACGTCCAATATATAAACATTTTTGTCAACATTGACATTAGAGTTAAAAAATAGATCATAAATTCAAATGTCAATTATGTTCCAAGATCTAGTACATTAGGACACGAAAGAATAATTATAATATAAATTATAATAAGAATAATTATAATATAAATATAAAAAGAAAAATTATAATATATATAATCTCATAAGTAATCATTATGCACAATATATTTGTCATCAATTTTTAAGAATTCTTTTAGAAACAATTTCATTTAGATGTGCGTGTTAAATTGATCAGTGAAAAATAAATTATGTTAAAAATAATTTAAAAAGCAATTTATGAAATGAATCTTGAAATCTATTCTGAAAGTATACGATTAAATGAAACAAATTAGAGTTAAAATCATAAAAATATTTTTGTAACATTTAAATATTTACCAAATGCGACATATCCAAAGCATTTGTCTCCTTTCTTGAGGTGAATTATTCATTCTCTTTCAAACAATACACAACATCTCGCATAAACATCGTTGCATAGTAATCTGTACTTCCTTGAAGTTGCTGCAGATAGAAAAGTAAACTGTTATAAACTGAAAATATTCGATGAACATGCGTGTGTGCATATATTCATATTTTATAAGAAGCAAGTTAAATCATCAATTAAATATATGTATTATTATACATATATATATATACATATATTAAATATTATATATTAAATATTATATATCTACAAATATTAAATATTATATATTAAACCATTATTAAATATTACATATAAACCATTATTTGAATATTATACAGATTATTATAAAAATAATAAATTCATGATTTCTTCTTGAAAAGCAGATATTACAAAATCTACATTTTCTACATTAATGCTTCTATTTTTTTCAGTATTTTTTTTAGAATTAATATGTTTTTTAATAAAATCACAATATAAATAATAGATAAAAGCTAATGTTAACTAATAACTCTAATTTCGCGGTAATATTTTTGTAAATACTGTTAAATGCGTCTATAAGATCGAATCAATAAATAAATTTACATAATTTAAGTAAACTATCGTAATTCCTGACATAAAATTTACTTTGTATTTGTGAACGCAGTGAACTACTTGGTTTATTTTGGAACGCTTTCAAACCGATGTTTCGCTGTATCGAAGTGCTGACGTTGAAAATCGAAATCGAGGTGATCGACGATGATTTTGGTTAAAATTTTTTGATGTACGATTTAATTTAGTTGGTTTATTATATACGAAATATCTGTATACTTTAATCATTGATATCAAAACATAACAATGCATACAGTTTTTACACGCGGCAATGCTATTCTAGCATATACTTTGAGTGTTTCGGCGTGTTTAACATTTTGTTGTTTTCTTTCTACTGTATTTATTGATTACAGAGCAAATGCAACTTTAAATACTGTAAAAGTAGTCGTGTAAGTATAATGAATTTATTTTATAGATACTATAAAAGTCGGAAATTAATTTTCTAAACGAAATTAATCTGTTCACAATTTTCCATCGCATATTATTTTGCTACCATATTTCACCTTTTTAATTATTAATTATAATATAGAGTTTATTTCATGGAAATATAAACATATTTTCATGAAATAAGCATGATAATATTTTTACATAATAATAAAATGTAACATGTTACACTATAAAAAACAAAGTTTTGATATTATTTAAACAGATCAATAACACGCATAAATGTTTTAATTGAAATTATTATTCTTCATTTACAATGCCATACAGTAAATAATTATGAATTTTATTTTACAGAAAAAATGTAGCAGATTATAGTGCTTCAAGAGAAAAGAATGACTTGGGATATTTAACATTTGATTTAAAAACTGATATCCTTTTTTCAATTATTTGATTTTTGATTTAAAAACTGATATCCTATTTATTTATTGTACTTTTTTAAATATATATGTCTTATATTAAAAATGTAGAATAATAAATTTGCTATATGAAACATAACGTAAATTAATAGAAATATTTATTAAATTTTTATATGATTTTGCTGTTTACATTAATTTTCATGTCTTTGTAATAGTAAAATTATAAAATATATAACTTCTTTACATATATAAGTATATACATCTGACTCCATTATTTAATTGGAATGTTAAGCAGTTATTTTTATATCTCACAGCAGAATATCAAACAGAAAATAATGATTTCAATCAGGTATGATGTAAATATTATAATATACAAATACTATGTTTAATTTAATTTAATGTAATAGTCATATTATATTAAAATGTCTTTACATTCTAGGTAGTATTATGGGATAAAATAGTACTTCGTGGGGATAAAACAGTATTTAATTTTAAAAACATGAACACAAAATATTATTTCTGGGATGATGGCAATGGTTTAAGGTAATTTTTTCTAATAATTATATATCATTTAATTAATAAAATATATTATTGCTAATGTTTATATTTTAGGGGTAACAAGAATGTAACATTAACATTGTCGTGGAATATTATTCCAAATGCTGGACTTTTACCAAGTGTTAATGCCTTTGGCTCGCATACTTTCACATTTCCATCTGAATATACCTCATTACGTGTGTAACGTACATTTTTGTATATGCAATACGTCCATATTCATTGCTTTGTAAAATTTCCATTTATTTTACATAAAGTCAATATATAATGTAACATTTTTGTGTCATTATTTAATTGTTAGGGACTATGAAAATTATATTCATCTTATACGTATTTCATTATAAAAATAAAATACACAAAATTTGACATAATCTTTTAGTTCTCATTTTTCAAGTTATAAAATAGCACGTTATAATTAGTAATAAAAACAACAATATAATATATTTATTTTTTCACTTCTGCATTTCTGTGTTGCAAAAATTAATTTTTACTAAACATTTTTATTAATGCTCTATTTGATGCAATTTTTTGCAATTTTTTTCACTTTCATCTATTAATTCTTCATTTTGTTCTTCATTAGCATCATCATTATTATCATCTTCATCTTCATTATCATTATCATTATCATTATCATTATCATCATCTTCATCTTCATCTTCATCTTCATCTTCATCTTCATCTTCTCCATCTTCATCTTCATCTTCATCTTCCTGATGAGAAGTATAATTTTCAGAAACATAGTCTTGCGACTGATTTCCTATAAAAAAAAGTAACATCTATAATACATCTATAATAAGATATTTTGTACTCTGAATATTACAATAAATTCAAAGATAATAAATAAATATTAAAATAATTAACATCTTTACCATAATAGTTATATCCATTTTCATCATCAGATTCATATGTTCCACTTTGATTTTGTCTACCAAATTTATGAGTTCTTGCTACAATAAAATAAGAAATATGATTTTAAGAATAACTATTTAAAGATTACAATGTTTTAGCTAAACTAAATATATTACTTACTTGACATGCTAAGATCTTTTGTTTGAGATGTTTCAAAGCCACATTTAGGACAAGGTATAGGTTTGTTTTTTTCATATTTAAAGCCTTTTCTTCGAATATGATCTTCACAATAACATGTTTTGCATCTTAGGCATGAATATTGTCCTAATCGATTGCACGATTGACCTACCAAATCGAACAAACCAAAACAATAATGATTATATAAAAGTAATTATATACAAAAAAAATGGAATTATTTTCATTTCTTTTTAACATTCTTACATTTGAAACTTTCTGCTTCTAAGACTTGACATGATGCTTGATGCTCAAATTGATCATCTTCACAGAGAAAACAATTACAAAATGAACATCGAAATATTCTACCACCATGATCCCATACGCCTCTTTCACATTCTTGACAAACTGCATCTATTAATGGACACATACAGGCATGAGTTGTAAGGCAACGTCTCCCATGGCAAACCCATGCTTCACAATGATCACATATGGCTCCCTTTAAATATTTATGTTTATTTATACACTCATAATTTATTATGACACTTTAATTGTAAATAAAATATATTTACTTACCACCATACCTAAACCAGTAGTAAATACACCAGGATGACGAACAACACAATCTCCTGTTTTCAGCATACATTTTATTTTTCCGCAATGAGCGCACATTGGTAACCGTTGTAAACTTTGACAGAAATAACAAAAGGCTCTACTCTTCTGTTTTTTGCCACATTTATCACATTCCTTTATTAAAAATTAAATAAAAACATGATATATTGGAATATGATATATTTTGCTTATGAGACATGTTTTATTTTCTAGGTATTTTTTATTAATTAATACTATTAATAATTCACACATTAATTTTCAGATTTACAATATAAAAAATATTTATCTTTATTATATGTTTGTAAATCAATTAAATTATGATACTATTGATTTGTATTACTATAATACTTTATAATACTTGCCATTACTGCATTACATGGGAATTTGGCTAAATCTAATTGATCTTTGGCAGTTCTAATTTCTTTTTGCCTTAATTTTTGTTTTTCAGCTTTTCGCCTTTGCCCTGTCTTTTTCTTTGGCATTTTAGATAATTTAATATCACATTGACACTTGAAAAAATATACAGAATATCTTCAATATGAATACTGAAATAAACATTGTCATATTATCCAATTAAGTTGATTTAAATAAATATGTATATCACTTCAATTATATCAATTGAAATAAATATGTATATTCATTTTAATTGATTGACTAGACTCTAAATTCTTCCATGTACTTATTTCTATATATTGAAACTATACATGTACATAATAATTCCATTATTTTTTAATTAAGCTTATAAATTAAATTAAATCATGAATGTTACATTATAATTATATAATTAGTCATATGTTATAATTAAAAACATATTATAACGTACCATTGACAATTTAATTAATATTGACAATATAATTACAGATCAGATCTAATTTTATAAAATTTTATATTATAAAATTATATAAAATAATATATCATATATGACTTTATATGAAAGCAACAATTTTATTGTAGTCTTTATAATTTAATCCATGTAATCCATGTAATTATCAAAATTACATTTAAAAAAATGTTATCACTGCACAGTTGATTATAATGATCTGCCACGAAGATATAGAAAATAGTTTATTTAAAAATATTTTACGCGAGTTACTCTCAAATCGTGAGTACATGCATACGTTTAGATCGAACGAACGAATACTCATTAGTTAACTATTTATTTCGACAAAATTCAAGTCTTAAATAAGCAATCGGTCATGCTTGATTCAAATTAGAGTTGCTCATGTACACTGAATATAATTTAATTACCATTTAAATTAAAGAAACATGTTTTATCGAAATGAAGGGCAAATAAGCGTTTGTTCGTTTAACCTAAATGCTAGTTTTCATACAGTAGATGTATCGCAATGGCTATTTTTGTAAAATATATATCAAAACACAGTCACAATATTAATTTTCACTAAAATCTTGATTAATCAGCAGCGACTTTTTTTATATCTGCAACTGACGAAGTTACAATACTAATAAAATGTTAGTGAAATGCTAGTGACATAGTAATAAAATGTTAGTGAAATACTAGTGAAATGTATTCACGCGACAAGCTCCAATCTGCAATATCGCTCAGTTTCACTTTCTCTCAGTTTTTTAACTAAGAAATAAATCGATATTTATTTATTTTATTAATATTTATTCTATTCGAGACGAAAGATTTTTTTATAAGACGAAGTTCGAAAGCCAAATTTTTTTTTAAGGATTCCCACGGCTAGTTCTTTAGTATTAATTGATAACATTAATTCATGGTCATAACACACGGTGAGTAGTTCGTCTTTTTGATTAGGAATTGATAACCTGGTGTGTCTTAAATGGGTTAAACTTAATGTGAATTTTACTTTATTTTTCTATACAAATCTAATTGATCCGTCATTTTAGACAGATTTAATATTTATAAGAATTTTTCATAATTCAAAAATTAAAATTTAATTGTACCGCAACGTTGTTATGTGAAAAGCTTCATAAGGCTATATGTATTGATATCATACAACTATCGAGATATAAGAACATCTTGTGATCACAATTGTTGGTAGTTCTAATACTGAAGTCGCATCAACATCAATGGTTATTAACCCATTTGCATCCAAGCGCGGAATAATCCGCGAGGCGCGACTGTTTGCTATCACCAAGCGCGGAATAATCCGCGAGCCACAACTATCTGTTATCACCGAGCGCGGAATAATGCGCGAGCCTACGACTGCTTTTGCGAAATATTCTTTGGTTGCGACAGACCACGTTTAACCACTTTCTTCGTTTTTTTGTGAAAATCTTTCAAACTGCCACTATGAGTAAGTGCTGTCAATCTATATTTAAATTCAAGAAATCCAAGTTTAGAAAACAATCTTATTTTATAATTTAATCTAAAATTTAGTTGCCCCAATGGATTTTGAACATCTTGATTCGGATTCAAGTATTGAGGTACAACGTCCTAGAAGACGTAGCCGGAGGATTTCGTCAAGTGATGATAGCGAAAATGAACAGTGCAGCAGTTGTATAAATCAAGAGTACGTGTGGGAAGCCGAAAATCATACTCCCATTATACATGGGTTTTCAAGTGCGGGTGGTGCAACCGTAAATATACGAGGTCTGTCGAGAAGGGAGGTTTTCGAACTATTTTTTAATCGAACAAGGAGTTAATTACAAAAATAATTACGGAAACAAATAAATATGGCGCAAGCGACGCAGAATTTATACCTCTTGAAGACGACGAATTAAAAGTATTTATTGCTTTAAATATTTTAATGAGTCTAGTTTCTAAGCCCACGATTCAAAGCTATTGGACTACTGATAAAAGTATAGAAACTCCGTATTTTAAGAATATCATGAGCCGTAACCGCTTTATTTCTATCTCCAAAAATTTACACTTTTCCAGTACAAATAATCCTAATGACCCACTGATAAAAATTCGAGAAGTTACTCAAATAGTAAAAAAAACTTTCATTCGCATGTATGTCCCAAATAAAAACATTTCCATTGATGAATCACTAATGTCATGTAGAAGTCGTTTGCATTATATACAATTTATTCGAACAAAACGTGCGAGATTTGGTGTCAAGTTTTATAAACTCTGTGATTCAGAATCGCGATACATACACAATTTCAATATATATACAGGAAAAGATAAAACTGATACAGGATCTGCTAGCAGAAATGTTGTAATCAATTTGTTGAAAGAGAGTCAATTATTGCATAAGGGGTATTGCTTATTCATTGATAATTGGTACAGTTCACCAACATTATACCGAGAATTATATAATATGAAAACAAATATATGTGGAACAGCGCGAATAAATAAGAAAGGAATGCCTCCGGAATTAAAATCATACAAATTACAAAAGGGAGAAGCTGTTATATTTTGTACAAAAGAGATAGCGGCGATAAAGTGGAAAGATAAGAAAGATGTTATACTAACTACTATGCACGATTTAAATTTTGGTGAAACAGGGAAACGAAACCGATATACTGGACAAAAGAGTTTAAAACCAACTGCAGTAATAGATTACAATCAACATATGGGTGGAATTGATGTTGGCGACCAAATGTTAAGTAAATTTCACACAATGCGAAGATGTAAAAAAGTCTATAAAAAAATATTTTTTTATTTTATTGACATGATGTTGTTGAACAGTTACATAATTTTTAAAAATCATAAGAAAGATCGAGCGTTTCACGTGTATAAACAGCTATTAGCCGAAGAAATTATTGATAAATATTTAGCCAACATAAATGTAAATAATGCACCTGTCAATGATTCCATTACGCGATTTAGTGGCAGGCATTTTCCTGTACGAATATCTGCAACTCTAGCAAAAGGAAATAGAACATCAAAACGATGCGTTGTATGCTTAAGTAAGTCAATTCGA
>CAJDYZ010007077.1:8323-18492 GCA_903986555.1 Heterotrigona itama
CTTTCGACCAAATGATTTCGATCGAGAAAATTTCTGAAAGACATTCCTAGTAAAAAAATGTAAGAATACTCTAAGGGATGGTGAATTGTAGCGGTGAATTACGTGCTAAATTTTTTTTTTAAAGATAACGTTAGTTTGTGATCTGTCAAGGGTCTCTTTATACCATTTACCCATTCGTTACCCCTCGTTGCCCTCTGTCAATTCTGTCTGAAGGAATCGCGAAGTTCACGAAGCGTGTAATGTAAGTTAATAAGTCGGTTAAATGCGGGAGGTGTTCTACATGCGCACAGCCACTCCCGAATTGCCAAACCTATGTATTCACGATCAATTAATCTATTACGTAACTTGTACCTATTTAATGGTGATTGCATTTACTCGTTAATTAAACGCTCGAATTATTATGCTTTCACTTGCAAATATCTCGTTTAAATAGTTCCGATTTCCTTTCGCGATAAATTCAAATACTTCCGTCGTGCCCAGTTTCTGGATTTTTTCTTGACACGTTTTCGAAGCAAGATCTGGCCTCAGCGGCGAACGGAAATTGGTTATTAACTTGCAGTATTTCTGAGATTTAACACCTGAAGTGATGACTGGACTGGTTTCGCCCGTCCTGAATGACTTTTCCTTTTTAACCTGAATCGAAACTAGCAAGTACTTACGAGATTAGTCATCATTGATTCACATACCATTCTTCGTTATTTATCATTTTTATTATACCCTATTTTTGTAATACTTTACATGGTCAATTATCATCAACTTGCGTTGCTTCGAAATTGGTCCCAGTAACAACAGAAATTCCAATTTGAAATATTTCGATGTTGTATTTATTAGAGAAAATTTTAAATTAGAATTGAGGGGTATTTTTTTTTTTTTTCTTTGCTTTCAGAGATATATTCCATCGAGTGGATCTTGAAGTTACTACGGCGTCAGACGAGCTTCGCGATGAAAGCAACACTCATGGGAATGAAGAACTCGTCGAAGGAACTATCTTCTGAACTAGATGTCGTCGGCGAATCTTGTTACAGTGAATGCCGCGGGATATGCAATCGAGAGATATCCCGCGGTGCTTCTCTCGATCCACTTAAAATTTTTTGGGCCCCGTTACTCCGGTTTTCTTGCGCTACTTGCATCAGGAGGATGCTGGTGTCACACATAGGAAACACTTACTCCTTCTAAGAACATCATCTCGTGAAAGTGCATTAACTTGTGCTAGCTTGCAGTCTATAATTTTAAATTGTTATTTTACTTTTTTACAATTTATGTTAGGTATCTTCGTTGACTAGGAAAATGATCAGTTAACACGATCTTGTTTAGGCCATCATAATGTCGAACAATTATCACGAGAATCGTGTTAAACAAATCCCTTAACAAACAACAACACGATGGGATTGGATTAGTGTACAGTTACAGATGAAAACAACACCCATGGGAAACGAGGCACGAACTTACCGATGACCACTGGGGGAAACAGACCACTCGATGTTCGGGTCCCATTGAATGCATGCAGCACGGAACGGTCCCGGAAATCAGTCCCGTCACGCAGACCGGAAACTGGACGATGCCACGTCGCTGGATTGACATTAAATGCCATCGACCATTCTCTCCGCTCGAAACAATTAACTTCTCCATGTTAACACATTACAGATCGAACGATTCGCCTTCGTGATCCACTTAATGGCGAATCTAGTTTAAAAATTTGCATGCCTTCGGATCGTTATTTATACATTCGTGTGCATTGTAGAATTCTTCCTACTGTCAGTAATATTTTCTTGAGTGTAAAAATCCCAGATTTCTCCTCGAACTGCACGCACGAAGGCTGCAATTGGCCCATCAAAACTAAACTCCGCATCGTGGCGCTTTGTCGGCCCGTTTCCGCCATAACACCGTAGCCTGAAATTTAAAGATCCTCCGGGGTAACATTATTTCCAGATCGTAACACTCGGTTTAAGACGATATTCGGTTTCGGTACCGGCGAACAGGTTCGCCTTGCAAGGTGAGATGCGTGCTTCTCCCGTTCTTTCGTTCTCTTCCACATTCTCTGCCTGACCATTTTCGTCTCGTACCTGTACAACCCTCTGTATTCGTCTGCGTGGTTTTTTCTACCAGTGTGTGCGCGCCTACGTGCACACGTACGCGCGTGTGCAGGTGCACGGTGGGCGTGCGTCGTGCAGCCTGCAAAGAATTGCACACGAAGGAAGAGACTCGCCTGTGGGAAAGTAACGCAACACCATGAGAGCCGGAGGCCTGGACCGCTGCTGCCAAACTCCCATAGCGGCGTATGCATGCCATAGGCGGCGTGTTCATGGTGCTGGACGCGCTTGCTGCCTGCACGAGGATAAAGTGGCTGACCACCGTGGTTCCGATATGCTCTCTGACTTCGTTCTAGCCGAGTTCTCGTCCTTGGTAAGCCTCTTCCTCCCCCTCCCCCCCCCTCCCCATGCGAATTTGTAAAAACATTTCCATTCACTGAGTGTAGATCTGAGGCTACAGTTGAGCATAGATAGTATTAGAATTTTAATTCTTAAAGAGAAATTTTTGAATTGAAAATTGATACAGAAAGCATTTTTTTAACGAGGTGTTTCATTCTTGATAAAACCTTTTTACATACAGTTTATGAAGATTATTTTCTGCTGTTTTTCCGTCGTCTAGAATATTTCAAGGGTGAAGGAGAGCAGAGCGTGTGGCGCGACGATCATCTTCGCCTCTGTGATAAATGAGCGAATCGAAAGTCGCACTCGAGTGCTCCTTTCGCATGACATACATGTTTCAGACTTATCTGCCGATTGCAGCTGTGACGGGAGTGATCTAGTTGCCGGAGTTAATTGAATTTTCTCCTTGAGATCGTCGCGAGCGAAGCCAGACAGTCGAGGGAAATGCTTCTCACAGCAGGCTCGTTGTTCGCGACAAAAGGCAAGAGTGTTGCTTCAGGAAATCGCGATATCACGCGTCGCTGGGACTCCACGACTTTCACGTTGCGGTATGTTTACCCGATATTCTTCTGCTTAAGGGTTGAGATTTTTATAAAATGCTTCTGATGTCACCGACATTGCAATCGGGGTCTTTAACCTCGAGCGACAAGGGAACACGATTATAATAAAAAGAGAATGTTGCCAATTAAGTTGCTAATTAATTAATAATTTATTTAATCTGCATCAGGCTTATGTAGAAGAACTGACAAATTCCAATTTAAAAAATACCAGTTTCGATGTGTCTTCATTTGATATATTTTTTAAGAGTTGTATATCTATATAGTGTCAACAAGCTTCGAATATTTTTGCAAGGCGAGGTTCATTCAAATATTACAATACACTTCCCACTTGTCCTTTTCACCACTCAATAGCAACCTGGTCACTAAGGACCAATCGGTTCCGTTTGCCTCGATTCCCTTCCTTGCTTTTGTGAGTAAGCGAAGTGGCGCTCACGAACGCACATGTGAAGCGTTTCCACCTGTTCAAAGGCGCAATCCATAGGATCTCGATGAAAGAGAAGCTCTCCGTTACGCCGCGGGAGAAATCAACAAAAAAGACTATCACCAGCACGAAAGAAGTAGCTTCAGTCGTTTTCGAAATGATGCTCGAGAGATCACGCTTATTCGATCTAGATTGTATCTAGACCATTACAAAATTTTAATTTCTTCCAATCACCTAGCAAATAATGATACATGTCTCTAAAATATGGACGTTTTCGTGTAAGTCACAGATATTTTTGTAATTTCACTCCTACGTGAGAATCGATCGTATTTCTTGGAAGAAATTAACGCGAAGTCTTTTCTCTTTCGGCGTATAATCGACGCCCATGCGTTCACGGATTTCATGTGATTACGTAGGAAGCAGATCTCGTTTTCTCGTAATTCTTTTTGTAAAAGGCGCATAAATAAAATATTCGCCTTCCAGAAGACGAAGATGAAACTTCTATGTCAAAGATAACTAGCTGTCACGGTCGATTTAACTCGCAAGTCGCGACATATCGCGTAGGAGTTTATCAGAGAACAGTCTGTCACGTTCTTCATTTCTTTTATTAAAAAAAGACTGTCTTAAAAAATTCATTCTCCAAAAAAAAAAAAAAAAAGAAAACAGAGGTTTTTAGACATTCATCTGATGGATTATTTGCTTGGAAAGACTCACAGTCCTGTTTAGAAAAAATCTCGTAATAACTTCGTCTACACTTCCGGAGAATGAAATGTCTAGACGTGTATATTCGCGATAGCCATTAGCAGCTAAACTGCATTTTTCCAGAATCTTGAAAGTCGCGCGTGACGTCCATTAGTAGGTAGGATTTGTTGTTCCAAAGACATTTGTAACTTACTCGCTTAGGAAGCTACTTGCTGCGTTCACGGAATTTCAATCGCCATTTAAAGTCGTTGCCTTGCCATAGGGTTGTGATTGCTTCTCGCTCGATGTTTCTCTAACAAATAAATCAAGAATATCATTCGACACCTTGTACCCACGTACTCAAACCTACACGTAATATATAAATGTTGTGTCCCATCGTTTTGTTACATCGTCCAGCCGATTTATTTAAATTTCATCACGTATCTTGCTTCTTCCGTGTAACTTGCTCGTCAACTTGGAAAACGAAGGGAAACAAGTTATATCGAAAAATTTCTTAGACTTTTATTTACTCGAGGAGAATTTTCAAACAATTTCTCAAACTCAGTTGATCAATTTTTTTTCTCGTGGAAATACAATTGAAAAATGGAATGTTTCCTTGAAATTTCCTGTAAGCCATAGATACATAATGTGTCATACTCTAATTATTATTAATAGAGATAAATTTGCTCTTACATTAAAAACCTTTATAAATCATCTTTTTCCTAATATATATGCACTCCGAAAACTCATGACGACGAAATCGAGACGAAAGCAAAAATCGAATTTCGGCTTGCTGAAAAGTTGCAAGCTCTGAGAGAAAGAGAGATTGATTGAGATACAGTGTGCGTGTGTTAATGTGTCATACTCTAATTATTATTAATAGAGATAAATTTGCTCTTACATTAAAAACCTTTATAAATCATCTTTTTCCTAATATATATGCACTCCGAAAACTCATGACGACGAAATCGAGACGAAAGCAAAAATCGAATTTCGGCTTGCTGAAAAGTTGCAAGCTCTGAGAGAAAGAGAGATTGATTGAGATACAGTGTGCGTGTGTGTGTGTGTGTGTGAGAGAGAGAGAGAGAGAGGACAGTCTGTGGACACACGACCGACGTACGATTCTGAGTTTCACGCCCCCGCCACCAACACGGAGAAAGAGAGTCGCGCGCATAGAACGTTGGACGGGTCTCGTGCACTCGCAGGAAGGTCGTTTTCTTTCCTCTGCGACTCCGTAGGCTTACTACGCCGACTTTACACGACGGCTCACGCGTCCCCTTCAGTCGTAACGCAGCGCTCGTGGCGTGTGGATTCACCGTAGCACTCGGTTGACGGGTGACTTCAACGCTGGACAAGCCGTATCGTTCCTCGCTCCGAAAACAATTCCTCGCGCGACACCTTCTCCGTTTCTCTGCTCCTTCAATTCCAAAGTTGTGAAGTCGTCAGAAGACTGAGAATACAAATAACGGTAGCAGTTGGCGCGAATCCGCTTGTGCATCGTCGCGGAAAATCGAGAGAAGTCAATTGAGTAGAGGCTCGGTATCACGAATTTTTTTTTTTTGGAAGATCGACTTCTTCCCGAAGATTTAACAGTGACTGTCTGAATGATGTGCCTACTGATCCGTTGAACGATATTCGGAGAGTAATTTGTTAACGATAGTGTCGTAACGGTGCAATTATTATTGGTTTCACACTCAATGCCACTTGTTCGCCAAGTGTAAACATGACTGCCGCGCATTGACGTATGCCACCGGTTTGCGAGTGCAGCCTGCACTCTGCTGTGAATTGGTAAAAAAAAAAGTGAGTACACGTATAGAATATTCATCGCGTGATAACGTTATCGATACCGTCTGGTTCTTTCCTGCAGCACGTGCAGCATTTCGAACATATGAACACCTAGTCACAGCTCTGTAAACTTCGCAGCGGCGCGCTTCTAATTAAACGGGAATAATTCATCACGGCCAATTTTGCAACGCATTAAATTCAGTGAGCCGAATGTATATCTTCCATACGTGGCTCGTACGGCCACGTATTGAGCATCGATCGTTGTTAGAATGGCTGTTTATTATTAATGAGAAGGTTACAGTTAACGCTGTGAGAATGGTTACCAGTTTTTTTCTTGCGCTTCCTTGTTATGGAAACATTTAACAATCGGGCCACGTACGGCTTCCTCTTGGATGCGCGTCGCACTTCACGCGAATGTTTAAGCTTCTCGAGCTTCTGGCACGCAGCTGCGCCGGCCTCTCACGCTGTTTACGCGATTTCCAAGGGCTTTCCTCTCCTCTCCTCTCCTCTCCACTCCTCGATCATGCTGTTTTCATTTCTGGAAATTACGTCGATGCTACTTTTTTTTTTTTTCGCTTGCGCTCATATGTATATGTATGTACTAGCTTAACGATCGCCATCGTTCGGCAGTACATTCTCGATAATTATCGAACGGCCTTCATCACGGCTCTTTCCTTTTGTAGCCTTGAGGAGGGAGGCTGAAGAACCTACCAATCACACGGGCGTTTTATCCTAAATACATGCCGCGTATACACATATCCTATGTTATCTTGTTCGTTTTAAATAGCATCTCCGATAAGATGAAATTGGAGCAACCTGTTTTCTGAATTCTTGTTAATCCTTCCTATCCGACCAGTAAACTAGTTCCATCCGCGTTATTGGATTAATTAGCGGAATGGAAGAACACAATTAAATGATACGACAATAAGCATTACAATGTACAATGGAAAAATTGCTTCTCGGAAATATTATTCCAACGAAATTATTCAATTCGAACACGTTGGAAAGAAGATTCAAATACATATTTGAATCGCCACGTAATATCATATATGCACGACGCTAGATGTTGTTTTTATTCTACTTTTCTTTTGTTCTCCGCAAGTCTTTCGATTCCAACATTTGCGTGCCTCATTAAATTCAGCATCTATTTTCTCTAATGGATCGCCGATTTCTGGTGTTTCTTAACTCTCGATTAACTCTCAAGTTCTTCAAGAATGATCGAACGAAGTTGATCAGCTCGATTTCTTTGTAATTCGATACCTGCCGATTAACAGCTTCTTTATTTTGAACAAAGAATGAAAGAAAGAATTGAATGTGATTTTCAGGTGAGATCAAAGAGGGATGCTGAAACACGTGTCAGTCTCGCCGTGGAGAGGGCGAGCAGACAGCGTGAGCCTGGCATCGAGCGGAGGTGCTAGTAGCTGCGGAAGCGGAAGTCCTAGCCCTGGTCACACACCACCGCCCTCGAGGGCATCCTCGTGCGCCTCGCTCGCACCCCTAACCGCCCTTTCCAGCTTCTCTCCAGCCGACGCAACATCGCAGCAGGTAAATCGCAGGAAATCACGTTTCTTCTTCGCATTGACCGCGATTGTTTAGATCGAAATAGGGGAGGGGGAGAGGGTTGATTGGATCCATTTGTTCGTAATCAAAGAAGGGTTAAATCGAATAAAAGACCACGCTGAATGAAAGAAGTCACGCGTTCGGCGAAGAGAGAATGATTCGGAAGCCTCGCGGGAGGGTACAAAAAGCAATGACGTGGTTGCTTAATAAAGCAAACGAGGAGAACAAAACGTTGTCCGTGACGGGCGTTGAAACTCGTCGTTTCGTGAAAACGAGAACAAAACGATCTCCTGCGCTTATTAACAGCTGGACCACGTGTGTCCTCGCGCTAATAGGATTCATCGACGAGACATGGCCGTTTAATCCGCCGTTTAATCATTTCTGACGTAGTCGTTCGCTCGATTACTATCCTGCCAAAAATAGCCGCGGTTACTCTCGATTGTGTGCAAACGGGATGATTAAATGATTAAATTATCAATTATACTCGAAAATTATTGCATCACGCAAAATACCTGGAATATTTGGCTGATCTTGTTTGGACGTTGATTCGACGAGAGAAGTCGGCTTTGAGTGGAGGACGAATTTCTCACGATCCAAAGTGTCCCCAAGTTCATCAAGCTGCAACTGTGCGCGGCTCGCTTTCGCGTCCCTTTTTGCGCGAACAGAAACATGACTCTCCCGGAGTCCCTTGATCCCAACAAGATGTTTAGGGTGGCCAGTTTGTGTCCGACATCTGCGAGGAAACGGAGAGAGAAAGCTCACGTCAACTCAAACCATTTGAACATTCAAACGGAATCTCCAACACTTTGTTGGCAGTACGTAGAAGCAGTGGAATTTCGATGGTTCGCGAAGCAGGTCGAAGTCGATTACTCGCCTCGGTCGATATTAGTCGTGTCGACCGGCTCGGTCAATAAAAATTAGGGTCACCGCATTTAAACCGCGAACTTTGCATTATTGCCGGCATCCCAGTTTCTGTAGCTCTAGATATTAAACACACGGTTGTTGAATACACAGGTACATCGTGTGGCGTTTTCATTGTATTTGCGTTTGTCTGGCCCGTTTCACACGAGGCTGCGTCAAAGGTCGTTGCAAAACGGCTGAATTCTTCCGTTAGTTTCTTTGAGAAACCGACTGCGCACGAGCATCCTGGTCACTACTGCTCTGTGAATTTTTTTATATAACGATGTATAGTGTTCGGTCAAATCTTTGGAAATCTACGCTTGAAAGTCCATTCTTTTTCTCTAACGTTCTACGAGAATAAAATTTGTTTTAAAACAAGAAAAAATATATCGCTTTTATTTTATGTTATGGTGTCGATGTTTTTCGATGGACAGAGTTTATCCTCGTCGTATGTCCCGCAGTTTTTGTTCGTGGAACCAGGAATTCTCTGTGAGAACCCCGCATGCCAAGGCGTCGCACATTGCGGGGCCGCCTCGCAACGTGGAGTGAAAAACTATACCGAGCGCCTCCGTAACCCTGTTGGATCCACTTAATCGCACTTGCTCCCTGTCTACCGGCCTTCGTTTCTTAGTAGGTTGCCTGGGGATTAACCGGAGAAACGACTACGTTACGAACAATCGACTTGTCACGATAGGAAAAACTTCAGAGTGAGAAGTAGAAACTTTCTTTTCCTGCGCGAAGTAGTCCGTATCCATTTTTATGAGGTTTTTCTTAATGACACGGGAAGAATAAAAAAATATTTCATCCATGATCGAGTCACTTCTGCGAGTACTCGACAGTTTTGCAACGCTCTTAAAAATTAGCAGAATTGAATATTTCTGTAGAACATTGACAGAAGGACTATCTTCTTTCGTAATTTATATAGAAAGTTTCCTATTGAAATTAGTAAGATATGGCACGAAGAGTAGTGGAATATTTTCGTGCCAAAAACGAAAAATAAATAGTAAATAGCTCCGGGTGACATTTCGAAAAGCCGATTACGCATAATCGCTCGTGATAACTCGTGTAAGTAGCAAACCATTCAGTCATTCAAACAGAAGTTGTACTTTGATGTGTATCTTCTCGCGTTTGTAGCGTAACACTAGCAGGAATTTTTTATATTTCATTCTGATCACAGCGATCGTTTGTACTTGGAGTAGCTTTTCATCTATCTTTTGTTTTTCTCAAACAAGTTACAATGTTAAAAGTCTATTCTACTTTCGATGCAGTGCGACCGCAGAAACATTATCGCGTTCACGATAAGATAAAGAACTCGCGGAAGCATCACGGTCTTACAATTCCCTCACTACTCGAGGAACACTGTGGAAACCGGTATAAAATAAAATGTATTCTGGTCGAGGCTTTTTTCTTCTCCTCTCTCTGCGTTAACTAACTGTAGAAAGATCAGCAGCGATGGCGTTGCGGCTTTCGATATACCGCACAGCTTTGCGCAACTGCGAGACGAAAAGTGAAAAATCGTCAGTGGCGTGCAATGTCTGTTACACAGAAAGTGTCCGACATTTGCATTTATCCTGTAATCATCTCTTATTCCTTTACTTTCAATACTGCGATCTTAGCTTTCACAATTTTCACGTCGAGCAAGGTAATCAGACGTAACTTTTAATTTGCAAAATTTATTTCTATAGTTTCCACTTGCCTCTTTGTCTTGACGCTTGCTGAAAATTTCACGTTAGTTGAATCGCGCGTTCCAATACGCGTACCTGTACAGGATACACAGGATACATTCTCCTGCCATAGTATCGGGTAATGTCGGGACGAATTAAAAGCCGCAAG
>CAJDYZ010007080.1:8471-22622 GCA_903986555.1 Heterotrigona itama
GATGTCTGACAATTCTGTTAACAAGGTAATATTGTTACTATCAATGATATGAAAGCATTACGAAAGTATAGTAAGTATCAAAGATGCTATATTGCATGATATTGTATTATATTATATACATTACATATGTATATTATAATGCAACTGTTCATTGCTTCAGATATTATTTTCTTTTGATATATAGAGAAATTTATAGTTCGAAATATATGTCATGGTCGAATTATCTTGAAATTAAATGACCAGTAGGGTCATGCTTGTTTCTGAAACATCTGCGTCACGAGGAAAGAAATTGTTTGTTCCTTCGAGTCAATAAATTTATTTCTTAAACACTTTCTCATGTTGCTAATCTGTTCGTTATGTTTGCCAAGGTAGCACAAATTTTACGTGTATAGTTTGTTGTATAAAATAGAAGCTCTTCTTCGGAAAATACTGTTCTCTAAAGATTTGTGGAATAATACAACGAGGATAAGAAAGTAGAATAATGAAATGAAAAGAACCCTTTGAAAAATATTCTTCTGCTTATGTTTTTCACTTTGTGCTTTTTTATATGTTTCATATATAGTTAGAAAAAGTTTAATATCTCGACGGTTGTTGAAGAAGTTGAAAGTAAAATTTCAGTACATTAACTTGTTAACCGGATCACTTTAAACAATCTATTTGCTTCGATTCGTCTGTTCATCGATTTTAGAACATCCCACACATTAGATATTAGAAACACAATCCGTGGGGAAATTTTGATAACGAAACGAAACGAACGTTTTAATAATATTGTATCGAGGATCACAAAAATAGCTGCAAGAGCGGCTCTCGTTTCGTTCATGTTGCAGTATATAGCTGGCAATTTGATGTCGATTTAGAGCACCGCTATCCAAACCAAACCCCGTAGCTGAGTGTATACAATTACCATAATATAGCAGTGATGACTGATGTGACATCACATGAAAGAAACATCTACTAACGAGCAATGATTTCCCTGCACCTAGACAGAATTTCTCCCCCGAATAATGTCGATTTGGAATAAAAGGAAATGGAGGTTAAATTTCACCTCTATTTGTGGAAACGGAGGAATTTGTTTCACGTTTTACGCATTGTGAAACGAAAAGAGAATCCACAGATAGGAAACTGGTGTGTAACTAGGAAAATATTTTCTCTTCTATATGTACATACGAACGTATATATAGTTTTTGGTTAAAGCTATTTTATTATAAAACGTTTGTCGATTTAAGAAAAAAAAAATCACTTGAAAGATATTATATTCTGTGTTGAATATAAAAGAGGAAAAATGAAAGTGTTCGATGTACATATTACGTATTATTCGTTAGAATAATTCAACACATAGCACGATTCGTAATTAAAACTTTTTATTTACATGACTTCATAAATTGAAACTGTGGAGGAAAATGTACAATCAGTCACATTACAATGCGGAATTTATTATCACGTGTTTCGTGGTAAATAAAATTGCGGAAGTGAGTGACTTCTTTTTTTTTTTTTTTTTTTTTTTAAAAGTTTATCAGAAGTTTACTCTTATCTTACACAATGTTAACGTAGAGAGTTAGGCACGTGACTTTAAAAAAAAAAAATGACATTGTGAAATATTTAGAACAATTTTTTTAGCAAGCTTCGTTCTTTTAAAAATAATGAAATAAAAAAATGAAAACATGAACTTGTTCATTAAAAATTTTACGATAAGATTGTTCGAACACTTTCTCACGAGCCACTGTGTTCTTCGCATGGAAGACAAATCGCACACTCGTTGATCGTGCGGTCCAAGGAGGGAAATTAAGAACCAAGTGCTTTCATCGCAATAATACACGATTCGACGAAATACCATGCCGTGTGTCGAAACTAGGACTTCGTGGAAACACGGACGAAAAAGAAAGAATTTCACGAAATGACGAAAGGGGAGAACTTGCTTCTTGCGCAAGTGTCGAGAGAGACAGGTCTCGCGTTGTGCTGCTCTAAAGCTCGTAACATCAGTGAGGCCGGAAATGAGACAATGACAGATCGTAGTTTACTCAAGAACGATGCTACGATTTACTTTCGAAGAGGTACAAGAAAGTATATTAGGCAACGATATGCTGGAAAAAAGAAATATATTAATATCAATGACACTTTTGTATGGCTACGAATTGTGTAGATTGTTCCAGATATATTTCCAACGCTTTGATAGTGTAATAAAATAACGAAGAATTCGAAAGAAACGGTGCAGAAAATGATAGTAATATAGTGCTCAAAGGGTAAATAAAATTGATTGTTGCGTTACGTACAATGAAAATTAGAATGCGAAAGTTTCTTTGAAATCTTCGCCAACTATCGAAGAATTGTAGAAGATTTTTAAAGCCGTTTCAATCTGTCAAATCCATTAACACGTGTTATTTGAAAGAATATTTTCGAAAATTTTTATGAAAAATACCACGTACTATTTCGAGAAATGTGATTTCCTTTTCAATCTGATCACTACTTTTTCATAAAAACACTATAAAATTCTCATAATGACGCTGATTCACGGATACGAAGGTCGTCTGCACGACAGTTATGTCGGTAAGGATAGTTGGGGCTGTTGTATTTTCTTGGACTTCGACGTAAGTTTCATGACCGATTAATATGCGTGATTAATTAAGTCACGAGGTTTGATTCTGATGTGATTTATTCACTGTGGCGGAATCGAACTGTTAGAAAATAACTGTCGAGACGTGTCGAGTGAGTGCTTTGTTCAAGCTTGCTCATTGAACCCGACTTTCCCTATCAGGTAAGTCAGGCACGCCCTCCAAGGAGACCTTGATCGTAACTGCAAGCCTAATGAAGTTACCTAAATTACGGTACAATTTATGGTGGGTGCTGTATATCACTGTTTGTACCTAGGTGATGGTTGCGAGCATTTTGTTTCGATTAAAAGTTGTCCTTCTAGTAGATTATTAACAAGGTTATTATCCGCTTCTAAATCTAACTATCGTTTTATCGCGCGGATATTTTCTGATATCAATTGTAATATAATATAAATTGATAATTTTACAAATTTTACAAATTGCAATATTTACAAACATAAATTCGAAAAAAAGTATTTTCTTAAAGACTCGTGTCATAACGATGCACATTCGTGCATATAAATTTATATAACTGTTGGTGTTGCAGGCATTAGGGACTCGGTGACAATGTGATTCGCCAAAATTGCATCGCACGGATGAACGTGAAACAGAAAGAAAGTTGGCCAGCCGTTGTTAAACGCAATTTGGTTATTAAAGCGGAATTCGCGTGAGAAAGCACAAAGCCCGAACCGTCGAAAGCTGGTAACGAAGTTGGTAAGTACGGGCACCAAGTACGCCGAATTCGCAATAACGCGCGGCGAGGAAAAGCGAGATCAACCGCGAAAACTCCGCCTTTTCTGCGTTCTCCGGCGGAAAAATCCATTGGAAGGTTGTTGCACGACGGAAATTTCGCGCGGAACAACACCGTGATCGTAGTGTTCGATGAATTTTTCAACGATCGTCGCCCAAAGACGACCAAAACGCTTCCTGCAGACGTTAAGCCGTTTCCACACTTGAGAAATGAACAAGAGTTACATAATATTTCTACACTTGTAAAGAACTTTTATACTCACACGTGTCACACGTGTTGCATAAAATTTCGTAATTTCATTGTTAATAATTGCAATTAACGTGACTATGTTAAAATGGCACGATATGGTCATAAATATTTCCAACTGTATGACGATAACTGAAATTTTCAATGACCACGTGTATGTACGTGCAGATACATAATTTTATATTTTTATAGGCAAGATTTAAAAGAATGGAATCTTTAAACAACAATATGGAATATTTTACAACTCTATAGTGATACAATTATTACACTGAATATTTTGTATATTTTTCCACATTGCGTGTGGTCTATGCACGTTCAATATCTCTCTTAACCGAGGGTTTTACATTTGTAAAATTTTTTATTAAATTTGATTACAAGGTACTCTTGAAAAATATTTATATCGAAAATATTGATTATCTTATTTCAGACAATAGATCTTTTCAAACCTTCACCGACTTGAACATTACGATCACATTGAAATTAAAATAATAATTTGAACACTCGTGTGTTGATGACAACCAGGCAAACAAGTTGTTAAATTTCATTTCATACGACATGCAAGATCAAATTCACATGACCAAAACTGCCTTTTCATTCAATATATACGTTTCTCCTGTCATCTTGAACATTTCGAGTTCCAACACTTAATAAACCGGACAATTCATGCCCGTGTTCACTTATATTCGTTCGTTACGTGTAAACCAGGCATAAGGCACGTTTTAAAAGGCGCGAGACGCGCGACCGACTGAATTTCCAGCGATTTTCCCCGACAGATAATTTGCATATCGAAGGTGAATCGTCGCGGGAAATCGCTCGCTACAGGCCATTCTCTTTCGTTCTCTTTGGCAGTTCCACGGTAGTTCCAAAATTTATATTTATATACGTAATTTTTATTTGTATTTTATTCGGCACGGAATCAGT
Organism: Heterotrigona itama; assembly: GCA_903986555.1. NCBI lineage: Eukaryota > Metazoa > Arthropoda > Insecta > Hymenoptera > Apidae > Heterotrigona > Heterotrigona itama. The sequence continues at coordinate 12,978 of CAJDYZ010007080.1, forward strand.
AAAAGTGACTTCCCTCGAAATTATAACGAAATATATACCAAACGGATACGAAAGTTTATACTTTATTTTATAGTTTATAATAATAAGTTTATATTATATGGTATATAATAAGTTTTAGTACTATAGGAAAAATATAAACTTATTATTATACTTATATTATAGTAAATTATATATTTCTGTGTGTTTTTGCATTTCCAAACGGATACGAAAGTTTATACTTTATTTTATAGTTTATAATAATAAGTTTATATTATATAGTATATAATATATATATTATAAGTATAGTATAAAAAATATAAACTTATTATTATACTTATATTATAGCGTTCTTGCATTTCGAAATTTCCTAAGTACAAGTTTCCTGCATAAAAATCCGCACTCACACCTGAATGAAATTAATTCTTATTCGTTATCCTCGACCAATATATTAAAAGAAAGAAAAAAAAAAAATGATTTAACTTCAATTACGAACTGAATTATTAAAAGCAAAGAAAGTTGCGTGTCTGACAATTTCAGAAGAAGCACAGAAAGCACGAACGAAGAAAGGATGGTGTCAAACAGAGGACGAAGAGGACAAAAAAAGAGGGGCAGTGATGGCAAGTCTCGATAGAGAGAGAGAGAGAGAGAGAGAGGCAGAAGCGCAGTTGCTCACCCTGTGTCGCGTAATAAAGCTCGCGCGAGCGTTGTTGACAGAAAAATAAAAATTGGCCCCGTTGCCCCGTGGCAGCTGTGCCTGCCGAGCCTGGCGAAACATCGCGTATCCTTTGCCGATTATGCGTTTACACGAAAATACGGGCCGGCAAATATTTCAGGCGTGCACAACGAAAATTCTCGAAATTGCTAGACGAAAATTGCGATACGTTTGCACCTCTTCGTGAAATATTCCCTCGTGAAATATTCCCTCTCGCTCTCGCTCTTTCCCCTCCGGGAATTCCTATGTGTCTTCGATAAATAGACACTAATCCCTTATAATTGGACGCGTTTAATTTATGAACACACTGCGAATTTTCAACATTTTATATGTTGTACGTACATGTTGAAAGAAATGAAATACAAAATAGAAATTAGTAGAAACATTATAGAGATAATCTACTATGGATCGTGTGTGTGTGTGTGTATTTTTCCACTTTTAAATTTTCCCATGAATGGAAAATGCATGGAAGTTTACAGGTTTATTTACGGAGGAGAAACGAGAACTAATAACATTGCTATAAATCAAGGCCACGCGAGGAGGAGCAGGACAAATTATATTTCCAATTTTTTTAAATATTTGGTCTTAAAAGCATAAAGAAACGAGTATAAAGGTTTGTATCCCATTTACACGATGATACACAGAGAACGATGTTTCATAAAAAAAATTTCACCGAGGAATTAACGAAAATTGATTTAAAATTGACTTTCTGGATCAATTTTGAAACTGGAAAAGGATGAACGTAAGTAGCACGCATTTCAATTTCCATACTTATTCTCTATATTTCAAGCGAACAAGAATTTTCTTTTTATCGCAAGCACTGCGTTCATGCTAGTTTGACAAAAGGATGAAACAAGAAGAAATCTGAGTCTGCTTGATACACAGAGAACAATGAATAGTGAAGAAATGGTGGATCTACACGATAGCTTATAGAGGTAGTCGCTGAGAAGGTAATAAAAATTTGTTTAAAATTAATTTTATACCATCGATTGGAAGGAATATAAAGGAACATAAAAGGAATATATTCATATTTCGATCTTATTATACTCATCTTTATGTTTTTTTTTTTTCTCATTTCTCTCAAGCGAAAACAAGAATTTCTTGTTGCAATCCTTGTTGTTTGCTACAATCACTCACCTTTGCAATCTTTGCATTCACACTGGTCTGACGTGGCTTATTTCATTTAATTAGTCTCTTTGTTTTCATCCTTTTCAAACGAACGAGAATCCCTTATTACAACAATATTACGCGAATTATTACACGGCCGAATAACGTTTTAATTATGGAGAGGACGTCGATGGAAGTATCGCGTTTCGATAATCCACGCCGCGATGTTCCATCAAAAATAGCTGGCACCGAAGTTTTTTGATGGACAAAACAACGAGTTTCCGCCTGGCTCGTATCGATAAATGTATCGAGCCATTATCGGGTGCTTCTCAACGAGCGCGAAGAATAAATATTTTTAACGCTGCCGAAGTTAATCACCTAGAATTGGTAGCAATTAAATTCAGCGGAGAACGTCAGATCAGCGAACGACTGTCTCTCCTTAGGAACGAAACTTTCGTTCCTCGCAGTGGGAAAATTCATCATCGAGAATGTTATATCATCGAGAATAAAAAAATCGAAGGAACAACAATCGAATCGAATGAACAATGAAGAAAAAAAACGAGAATAGATTTATTTTACTTCAGGGAGCAGTTTTCTCAATTTTTTTTTTTTTTTTTTTTTACTCTTTATTATTACAGCGTAGAAAATTTCCACGTTTCAGTATTGTTTAAAATTCTTTTTTAAATGTAAAATTTATTTGATTTTAACACTCGTTTTAAGAATCGTCGCGATATTTTTGGCTCTCGGTTCGTAGAAAGGACCGGGAAGATCCTTAATTAAAACGCGTTTAATTACGACAGCTGACAGAGTGAAGAAAAAGTCAATAATTTAAAAAAGATGGCGGTACTTTGAAGTTCGACCGTTCGCTTTTTTGTCTCTTTGTCTCGTTTTGACGAGGATGAAAAACAGAAAAGTAGATTAACTTTGGTACGAAAATTTTCAGAAAAATCCGCATTTAAACAGTCTTCTATGTCATCATGTTTTTATAACTTTCGAACAACTAGAATTTTCATCAAAAATAAAAACTATCGAAAATGAAGTACTTTTTATAATATACAATAGCCAATTTATATTATTTTACTTCTAATTAACTACAATAGTGTTGTATTCATACGAACCCCAATTATTTGAACGAAATTTCAAACTGTATTGGATTAAACGAATTCTTATAAATTCACTGCATTTATTCTATTAGTGAGCTGTTATTAACTAGGCGAACGGAATATCACGAATGATGAGAATGAACAAATTGCTGTGCATATGAACTCCAATTAGGCATATAAACTCGTTGATTATCAACAAGTTTCTATAAACGGAGTTCTATGATACAAGACATGAAATATATTAAATGCCAGATGTTTAGATATCTTACAAGAAATTTATATTTAAACAATGAAAATTAATCAATCGTAATTACCTATATAATATTTAAAACATCACTGAAACTATATATTTAAATTAGATAATATACATATTTTAATTTAATATTTATAATTAAATATATATATATATATATATATTTCAATTTAATTTAATGTATATTTAAAACATCGCAAATTAATCATTACACAATATCAAAAAGTATACAACCAAGAAACGTACGACGTTTTCAAAGATTCACAGCGAAACACTCCTTTAAACAAGCCGCACACGTTCACCATGAGACGCCGAATATTCTACGAAAGCCGAGAAAGTTTACCGGTACACGCTCCCTCGGACAACCTTTTCTTTCCCGTGCTCTTTAAATATTTGCTTCTTTCCACAGATTCCGGCATCCCATCGTTTCGTTGCATCGCAACGCGTCGCATCGTTGCTCCGGCCAACGTGTTATAAACCTTCGATCGATATTCATAATCCGAGAATACGGAAACGCACGTATGGTACACGTCCGCGAGTTGAACGGCGAGCCAGTCTAGCCAGAACGGATAGAGAATAGATAGAAAATACAAAAGGCTCGTACCTGATATCAGGGGAAGCAATCCGATCAACAGAAGGAGGTCCATCGTGTTGCCACGGGAAGTTCGGCTGCTCTATTCTGCATCCACTGGGTCGTCGTCACTTCTGTGTCATCCTCCGTGTCGAAGGCTCGTTCCCCGTTAAATCCACTGGATGTCGATGTCTCGCACTAGCCGATGTTCTTCATCGGCTAGAGATCGGCGCGTACGCGCGCGTGTATTTCCAATCCCTCTCAAACGGCAACTTGTATTCTTTCAGCAGCGAGCTTGACTCGAATCGAATTTTAGAGATCCATCGAAGGGGTGTGTCGCGAAGAATCTCGAGGGAAGAATTTCCTTGAGTTCTCGTCACTTGCGAGAGTTTGGCGAGAATCTTGCTGCACACAGAGAAGAACACTCGAGAATTTTTCGAAAGTAAGTTTCGACAATTCAATGGGAACCTTGCGGCGAGTTCCACGAGTTCGTATTGAACGACACAAAAATCCGACGAGAATCGAATGGAAATTCCACGAGAGTTCGACGTGTAACATCGCAGCAGATCGTAATTAATCAGTGTTGGACGAGAATTAACGGAACGTTCGTGAAAGTTCTACGCGTGAATTCTACGGCTGAAATTTCGCGAGAGTTCTTTCACAAGACGAAGCTTGTAAAAAGAAATTAAAAAAAAAAAAAGACGAGAGTCGTTCGAGAACTCGAACGAGAATTAGCTCTCGGCAATCGAGCGAAAACTGTGTATGGAAATTTCGCGAGTTCGAAAGTACGGTTAATCGGATGAAAGTCCCACGAGCGTTGCTCGAGAATTCGATTGGAATTTCGCCAGAGAAGTTCTCGTAACTGTCGAACGATACGAGAGAAGTTCGATATAGAAGCCAATTATCAGATAAAAAATCTCGCGACAGTTCAATACGAAACGATTGCGCGAGAACTCGCGAGAAAATGTTGGAGAACTGCAAGATCGAATTTCGTTACGAAGATCGAGGCAGATCTGCCAATAATTCCACTCGAATCCGACCGGAGGAATTTCACGGCGATTCCAAACGATTCCAGGCGAATCCAGACAACCGGTGCTAGGACAAACCTCGAGTAGGAGGAGAAGAATCTCGTGCACGACACACTGGGCGAAGGAAGGTAGTAACCGGTGAAGAAGGAAGGTGGTCCGATCCAGGCGATCGGACGACCACGATCGACAATCGACGGAGACGACGACGACGCGATACGGAGCAGCAGAGAACGGTGTTGTTAACTAAGCTGCCGCTGTTCGCGGGGCTGTGTGACACGCTGCATAGAGCAGCGCGGTACGAGACCAGTTGAAAGACTGAGTACGAGTCCATATCCCGGAGGCTGACTTCTCTCGGCCCTACCAGGGTACGCCGTACAGTAATGCCCGTCCATTGCCCGCCTCTGGATAACGTTTCCTTCCACCATTAGGCAACACACGCGATACACGCTCCATCGTGAGACACGCCGTGCTCCCCGTGTCCTCACGGCGGCCGAACCGTTGCAGGATTATCGAGGATCTTTCGGTGGAGCCTCTCTCTTCCTCCACTTCCTCCTCCTCTTCCTCCTCCTTCTTCTTCTTCTTCTTCTTCTTCTCGCGATCTTCCTCCTCGTAGATAAGAGACCTGTTGGCAACGATAAGTCACAAGTTCCGTGCAAGTTGGAGTGATTCAGGAACGCGGCTCTTGAACAATGGATCATTTTAAGAGACGTTGTTAAGTGTTATTGTCAGGGGAAATATGAAAATGAATTATCAGAGTGGAGGATTACGCGCACGGTTATACGTGTTATCTTTGTTATGCTTTAAATTTAGAGATCCGAGTGTGAGAGTTGAATTTCGAAAGTGATCGATCAACAGCATTCACTTCTAATGACGATTCAGGAATCTAGTCTCTCGAAATGGACCCTTTCGTGGATAAATTTCGGAGTATTAGTCCTAAGAATTGAAAATCGTAGATGAATTTAACAGTTTAAGATAGATGAATTAGAACAATGTTTTTATATATAAAGTATATTGTAAAATAAGTTACAAATATATTGATGTAATTAGCTAAGTTAATAACGTTTCATTTCTTGAAATGATTCAGTGTCATTTTTTGAATACTTTAGAATACTTGAATATATACACATATATATAGAATATATATACATATATTTGAAATATAAAAAAACTTTCTTACGTCACCATTTCAATCAAAAAGAACTTAGACTTCATTTTTACCAAAAACTTTTTATCTATTATTTTATCTATTATTTTATCTATTATTAAAGTTAAATATTTAGTTCAATTGCCAATTAATATCCGTTAGAACTGATCTTCATTCTGCTCCATGATTTATCAAACAAAATGATTTATATTTACAAATGAATTTATCTAACAACGAAATGCGAGCAACGTTCGCGTTAATTACACGATACGATTTAATCAAAATTTTAATCCGGCCAGCGTGAAAGTCAATTGCACATTTTATCGCGATGTAAATTACGCTAAAATCACAAGACACTTACAACAGCGTACAATATATTATATATACAATATTATATTATATTATATACTATATTATATTATATTACATACAATATGTTTATCTACTGATATTATGTTTTTATATCTTTTAAGATCTATGACTGAAGTTATTTAAATAAATATATCCTATTTGAGATTATAACAGGTGAAAAAGTCTCAGTTGAAATATATTTTGTATATTTCTGCCATATATTTCTGTCATAGCCGGCAAGAGAAAACGCACTCTTTGTAACGAAAATTATAGTTACTAACAATTAGACCCACCGAAAGTGTTATTCCCAGGACTGGACTCGAAACGAGCGAAATTAATTAGAACGGCGAACTGAGAAACGACTTAACACGATTAAGCGGTGAAAGGTGGTGTTTCGAATGATAATTAGTGCCAGGAGAGTACGAAAAATTCACTTCGCTTTGCCGCTTATTCAAAATCGAGTTACTATTAAGTTATAAGTATATTAAACGGCAATTAAGTTGGAAAACAAGAGTCATATGATAAATATGTAGTAGCATAGATATATAATGAAAGGTATAAAATGAATAAAAATGATGTATATCTGGATTATTATAAAATATAAGAGATTCTGGATATAAAATGAGAGATTCTGGTAAACCAAATATAAAACTACAATTTTGGTATGGACAATAACGATGAAAATACTGATTAAGAATCTTCTTAATTTTTTTTCTAAGATACGATTAGGGAGATACGATTTTTAATTAAAAAGTAACTTTATGTCGAAATAACTAAGTAAAATTATAATGTCAGTGACGTACCGTTAAAAAAAAAAAAGAGGTTCGTGAAAATTGTTCGATTTTGCAGCGTTCACGGAAGAATATTCCCTTAAAACAGCACGTTAATACAGACACCTATATATCGCGCGAAATACTGTTGGAGATCCGTGGTATTCTCGCGTATAAAGATTTTAAGTACAACAGAATCGAACGGTAATATTCGTAATTCCGACGACGATATGATATTAAACTATCGGACGATGGCTCTGGAACGCACGGAAATTCGTTCGTGTCTCGTCAGCGCGTGAAAATTTTAATCGAATTGCTTGGCGCGTGCATCCAACCAAGTGCTGAAGTATAAATAATTGTAAACTGACTGTACGTCGCAAGTGCCACTGACCATTACGCATCGCCCCGTTCAATTCCCTTCAATTTGTACGAAATACAACGACGCGCGCGAATAATGTGTTCATTCTCACTCGGATTATAAACGGCTTACACGAGTCAGTCACGAAATTGTTCGTACACTCGATGGAAAAAATTGTCGATACATTAAACTGCTACGGAAAAAGAAGAAAATCGCACAACAATCCGCTTGGTTTCGTTTTAAAACGCGAACTTTAACAAATTCTGAGTTCTCTCTCTTTTTTTCCCTTTGCTTTTTTTTTCTTTTTTTTTTTTTCTCCTTTACATTCAAAAATATTTTCACATGGTGCGGCGGGTGAGAAAGTCAGGATACGTTTATTCTCGAAATTCTCGAAAATTGTAAAAATTCGAAAAGTCTCTAAAAAAAAACCTTGAAAAATTGTTCCCACCGTGGTCTTCGCAATAATCCCTCGACGATATTTGCTCGTCGTGTCATTGATTTTTGAACTTTTTTTCAGGATTTCCTGAAGTTCTGTCGTCTAATTCAAATATATTATATTCAGAGTGACAGGGAAAAATGGTACTCCAAATTTCAAGGGATCGTTATAAAAATTCGAAATCGTGGCAGATTTAGTCATGAAAATGAAAATTTCCAAATGTTTTTAGCACACGTTTGAATTTCCAAGAATAAAAATGTATATCTTTACTTTCGCACGCGCTAAGCATAAAACTACACAAAAATTGTGAACAATTGGTAAATCTGTTACCATGTAATAGTCCCGATTAAAAGAGTAATTTTGTCTGAAAACTTCTTTTGTTCTTTACACTTTACGAGTTACAACATGAAATCGAAAAATATGAGACTTTTACTCCTTAGAAAGTAAATTTATGCTATATTTGCTTATATATGCTTATAGAATTTCATTAATTTTTAAATTTCCGCGTTGATGATTTTCGCTTGTAAATATTGTAACCGCTAAAAAAACTACGAAACAATAAAGCTGCGACATCTATACGACGCCATCAGAAATAACTTTAGTCATTGATTAAAGATAGAATAGACTCGACATGAAATGGAACTTCGTGACTCAGAATCTGAAATACCGACCAGGAAAAAAAATCTTGATTCTTAGCGTATTCTACGCTTAAGCACAGATGACATACATGTATGAATACCTCATCCTACACGTTATTACCGATGAGATATACCTCGTCTGCCTTTTCTTATATCTTATCTGGGACTAGAACCTTTAGTAACAAAAGTCAATTATATTTAAAAGTTAAAAATTTCTTATATATACTGAAATCATTGCAAGACTAGTTCCAATGTTAAAAAATTTTTTGAAATCAACAATATAACTGCGAACTGAACTTCGAACAATATAAAAATTTAGATACATATATTTATTTATATACTACTTATATTATTATTTATACCTGCATTATAAAAAAAATACAAATTACTCATATATTTATACATACATTCTAAAAAAAATCACAAAAAGGAAACAGAAATTATTTACTTTATTTATGCCATTTATTTATCAGAGTACATTATTAACAGAATTATATATATCATTTCAGCAGCTATTATGAATAAAAGTAAAAAAATTTATTTCTATTTAGATAATTTTTTCTTATTAAAACGAGATCAAAACATGTATGGAATCATTGACCACCTCGGAGACGAAGTACAAGGTGAAGAGTCGATTCTTTTTGAATATTATAATCAGAAAGTGTGCGTCCGTCTTCCAATTGCTTGCCAGCGAAAATCAATCTCTGCTGGTCTGGCGGAATACCTTCCTTGTCTTGAATTTTAGCTTTGACATTTTCAATAGTGTCCGAGGCTTCAACTTCGAGGGTAATGGTTTTACCTGTGAGGGTCTTAACGAAAATTTGCATCCCTCCTCTCAAACGAAGAACAAGATGAAGAGTTGACTCCTTCTGGATGTTATAATCAGACAATGTACGATCATCTTCAAGCTGCTTTCCAGCAAAAATCAATCTCTGCTGATCTGGCGGAATGCCTTCTTTATCCTGAATCTTGGCCTTAACATTCTCAATTGTGTCAGAGGCCTCAACTTCAAGAGTAATGGTTTTACCTGTGAGAGTCTTGACGAAAATCTGCATTCCTCCTCTCAAACGAAGAACAAGATGCAGAGTTGATTCTTTTTGGATATTATAGTCGGAAAGTGTGCGCCCATCTTCCAACTGTTTGCCAGCAAAAATCAATCTCTGCTGATCTGGCGGAATGCCTTCTTTATCCTGAA